>NW_020870059.1:222551-232551 GCF_003789085.1 Penaeus vannamei
AAAATAATAATGAAAAATAGTGATAATAATAATAATAATATTAATAATGATGATAATGATAAAGATGATGGTAGTTATGATAATAATAATGATAATGGTGATGATAAAGATGATGGTAGTTATGATAATGATAAAGATAATAATAATGATAATAATAATAATAATAATAATAATAATAATAATAATAATAATAATAATAATAATAATGATAATGATAATGATAATGATAATGATAATGACATTGATTATTATGATGTTAATAATGATAATGATAATAATCATAAAACACGAAGCATACCTTCGCCAAGGCAACATGGTTACTGATGCAGTAAAAATATTCACACTTGAAGAATTACATTCATATCACCTCTCTTGAAGGTGCCGTCCATAATCATAACTTACTTGGAAATAAAAGTAATAATAATAATAGTTACCCCTATTCCTGGGCAATAAGAGTAACTGATGTAATCATTAAAAAAAATTCCCTTATCTGGATTGAAAATTTAATGGCATATAATCTGTTCTTAACTTCTTGAATTATCCTGCTAACATCTAACAAAAAGAAAAACAACAACTAACCAACAATACTAAAAGCATAACCTCTTTGACGGTGGTTATAATATTAGCAGTATGATTGATGATGATGATAATGAAGATGATTGCAATCATGATGATAAACATAATAATGATGATATGATGATGATGATGGTGATGGTGATGGTGATGTCATGTGATGTGATGATGATAATAATAATGATAACAATAAGAATAATGATGATGATGGTAAAATAGGAATGATGATGACATTAGGGTGATAGTCCATATATTTTGTTATTTGTGGATTTATAGCATTATGTACTTGCAGTAAGACGTAAATATGGTGCCTCGGAAGAGTTGCTACAACTGGTGGTTGTGGGAAGGACTAGATTATTTTTCATCGTGTTTGACTGTACCATTCCTTCATCTGTTATCACTGTGTCTCTCCTGTTACTGTCAAACAACATTTGATCGGCAACAACCCAGAATACTCTTCTTGAGGTAAGAGAATATTTAAATAGCATCTGATGTGTTTTCTAAGCTGATTAATACCATAGAAACATTTTTTATTTAAAGTGTAAGAGGAATGTATATCTCTCTATCTACACATTGTATATGTATTAAATGTTTTGTGAATTGTGCCAATCTTAGAATTTAGATGTCTCTCCAATTTGAAATAATATCAGATACTGTCAGTTTTTTGTTATAGATATAAATTTGGTGAAATTGTACTGATTATTGGGTATGTAAAATAAAAATTTCATAACAGGTATGCTGTTGGAGGACCTATACTGCTGATGATGACCATTATCTTGTTGCCTCTTGGTTTTGTTGGCTACATCATATGGGTGGCACTATGCTCCTTCTGTGATCAGCAACCCTTTATTTATGTGGATTCTGCTGAAAGTCAGTCCTCAGATGTCACCCAGAATTGTCCTTCAAGTTTCACCATCTGTTCAGCAAATGTGATTCTCATTCCTGAGATTCTTGTGCGATACAACAATAATAGGTAATAATTATTATATTTGTAAACATTTGGAAATAACAAAGTTTATATAAAATAAGTATTTGCTTTTTCTCTTCGATTTTTGTAATGATGATATGCTTTGGTTATATGTTGCAGGAATGTTTACTGGCGGGCACAAGAGATACCTACAAGGTTCATGCGCCATCAGACTCCATCTTTGAACATAATGAGAAATTTACGTGAACCTGTGAAGAGAGAAGACATTGTTCAGAGCTGGGTATATTTACACTTTCCCTTTTTTGTTTTGGGCTATCACAAAAGATTTACATTGTTGTAGCCTCACTTTTGCTTACTTATTTAAGATTATGGAGAAAAGAATATTATTCCAAATAGCCAGCTTTGGGTCTATGTATATATTAACTAGTTTTGTTGATATATATCATTCTCATGTCTGTAAAAAAAAGTATGTAAATAGTACTGTGGTACTCAGCCTAGGAAACCAACCCCATCGCAGAGAAGTACTTGGTGTCTCTTATGAAGAAAGGTTGATTACTTCTGATATAGCTACCAAAGAAAACACAAGATTTTCACAGTAGAAATAAAATTTGGCCATATCAGTTACTATATTGGGGATATTACAGAACTTTCCTCCTTTGATTTGCCTTAGGAAAGTGGCATTATGTTTTCTTAGGAAGTTTGGCTTAGAATTCTACTTTCTTTCCTTGAGCTTTATGATCGTCAAATAGAGGCAGATGCAAATAAAAATCAAATGCCCATTACTTTTCTCAGGGATATTTTGATGCAGAGGAGTTTTCCAGTGGTAGTTTTGAGTATTTTGAGCCATATTTTGTCTTGGAAATCATGTGTTTCTGATGCCTTGGTCAAGTTTAGAAAATATCTGACCAGAATTATTAAGAATTAGTTCATTTTAATATATTCTTGAAAATTTAGTAACTTGTGAATTATGAATTTATATCAGGCTCTGAAGAACAATTTTATCGTTCTACAAAATGATTAAAATATGGCCCCAAATATCCAAACCTAATTCTGGAGAACTCATTCATGTAAGGCATCTAGTTACAGCATAAAAAAGGAAAAAGGGTTGAGAGTTCTGATTTCCTTTAATTTTTGTTCCACAACAATAGTAAAGAGTAAAAGTCAAAATGTCATGCCCACTGTTTTCAAGAATTATTGTACAAACCAAGTTATCCTGTTAGATAAAGGTGTCCTTTACCTTTCATATCTGGCCCATTTGTGATTTTTTTTTACACAATCATTTATAACAATTAACTGGGAAATGTACTTCTTAGAAACAAGTATGAAGATACCCCCGAAACATGAAATCTGACTCTGTTGTTCCTAGCTTGTGTAACTGCATAACAGATATAAAAGGTTCTCAAAAATTTCTGGATTCCCAAAGTCTATAAAAGGAAGAAATTACCGGTAGATGATTATAGATGCAATGACTATGAAGAATTCAGAATGTTTACTTTTAGTGTACATATTTAAAGGGACAGTGAACTCATTGTTTACAATAGCTTCCAGATATTGATGTGATCATGCTTCAGGAGGTATTTGAAAGATTGCGAGGGAGACAGCTTTATAAGAAGTTCTCCAAGAAATATCCTTATTGCATATACAATGCAGGGGAACACAGTCTGAAAAATAATCTCTGTTTATTGGGTAAGTAAAGTATTTTATCATGAAACCTTTTTTATACTCCTTTAAATTTATCATTTCTCTGCCACACAATTGATAGTGTAAAAAATCTATATATATATATATATCTATACAAACAGTCAGCATAAGTTGATATTTTTTGTGTAAAAAATATTCTTTGCAGTGTTGCTATAAACATAAAATTACTAAAAATATTTAGATTATATAATTTTTCTTGTGTCAATATGATCTTTAAATTTCCTCATTATATTTTGTGTAGCTTATTAAACCTTAGGAGGTGTTTTGATAATGTCTTAAAAGATCAAAATATAATCCTTTTGTATCTGATAACCACTTTGTTTGTTGACGGAGATCATCAGAATATGAAAAAAAATTCCTGATTATTTTTTATGAGATTTTAAAATTTTCTTTTTCTTCAGTAGTTCCTTTTTATGTAAAAAAACTTTTGTTGAAAGAGTTTTCTTTTATATAACACCCAGACATTGTAGCTAATGTTAATGCATTAGACATCGTTTGTATTTAAAAATATCATAGTATGTTTTCTATTAAAATGGTTATTTAAAGCTTGTGCCTGCTTTTGTTTACTAATTACATGTTCTCAAGTATGATGAAAATGCAATAGAAATACTGTTTTTGCAGTCTTATACCAAACATCTTTCAACTGAAATCATAACAGCTCAGGTGCATTTGGAAATGAAGATAGGGAAATGAAATTATACAAGATTTGTCAAAAGATCTAATGGCTAATGACATTTTGGATTTGCCACCCAATTTATTGTCATTTTAAGTCTCTAATGATTTTAGCAGAACCTGTACATGCACAGACAGGATGATTAGATATAAAAATAAAATGGATGAGGGCTCCATCTTTGACTATGGAAATGTGCAATGAAATAAGATACAAAATATTCAAGGAATGGACAGGTCATGTACTAATGGGATATCCAGACAGGCTTTTGGACAGATGATTTTTTTTTTTATATGCAGTGTGTATACTGAGGAGGGGAAAAGCTGTAAAAAAGTAAAGAAAATGGACAAGATTCTTATCTTATAGAAAGTAGCATTCTGATAATATGACATTCAACCATGACATGGAAAAGTTAAGAGAAATGCTCTCAAGTTTTGCAATGTCAAGGTCAGAAAAAAAAGAAATTGTAGATTTAACTTCAATGTGCATTGAAATAAGAGGAAGAAAAATCAGAGTTTAAAAACAAAGACAGAGTGACAAGAATATTATTTTTTTCTATTTGTTTCAGTGATATTAAAGCCAAAAGTATTACAATAATATGATTAATGAGATGGACCTGTGAAATATCACCAAAGTTAATTTTTGCATCATCTGTACTTTAAGTTTTCTTGCTAAACCTCTTTTGCTATCAGTTTGTTTGACTACATGTTCCAGATTTTCCCAGATGTAATTTGGATAGATCTATTCCTGTTCTGATTATATTTTCGTTTTTTGTTTTTTTCTGTGGTCTCTTTCATGCGCCATCAGGAAGTGGGTTGTTTATAGCGTCTCGCTTCCCTATAATGGAAGCTTCTTTTCATCCCTTCTCCTACTCAACAAAATATGCTAAATTTGTAGGGTATGGCATACTCCTGGCCAAGGTGAGATTTTTTATTTTGCTGGTGGAAAATTTTGTAGGTATTAAGGGAACTAATATACCTGGTAGAAATTTTACATAAAGTTTGAAAAGGTTTTATAGTACAAGTAGGATTTTATATTTTATTGCTGCATTAGAGTTTTTTTTCTTCATTTCTGTGGATATGGGAAAAAAGGAAGTGTGTTTATGCTTTAATGGAACATTTGATGTATATTTTAAAGTTCACTAAGAAAAAGTCTTATCATAGTACAAGACAGTTATGTTGAGGCTTATACATGTATTGCTATCATCATTTGTGTTCAGAGGGGGGAGTTGCAGAATACTTGTGATAATGCCTTAGCTTCCTAAGTTTATCTTTTTGAGGTTACTGACTTATTTTCAGCTTTCTACATGTTGAGTTTTCCTTCTCATTACATCATCACATCCCATGTTATAAAGTTGGTAATTGACTTTAATGTAAAATATTCAGATTATACCACAAAGTCAAAACAGTTGAGAACAATAATCTGTTGGTAAAGATAGGAAACTTTTAGATCATGTGAGAAAATAGATACTTAATTGCCAATAAAGCTTGCTTCAGCCTTAGTAGTTCTTTATATTTTTACTCTTCATGTGAAATCAGAAAACTAGATATTGTGAATTTTTTTTTTTTTGAAAAATGAGTCTATTTCTATAGTGTCAGATACAGCAGACAAAACTTGACAAATTAAACCTTTTCCTAATGCAATGACTAAATAATGATAATATGGTGATAATGAAAATGATAATAGAAGAAAAATGATAATGATGATTGACTGTAGTCAGTATACTTCGGGCTTTTGAATAGTGGAATAATTGTCATTATCTTTTCTTTAGTTTAACCTGGGAGTGAAGAGCACAAAAGATGAGTCATTGAAAGCTGTTGGATATGTTGGTAATATCCACACTCAGGTAAGAATTTAAAAAATGAATAAAGTTATATCTTCAGAGAATTCACCTTGTAAATGAAGTAACATGTGAATGAAACCAATATTGCAGATAACTATGATAAATGGTTAAGAATATGATTAAGGAATATGAGGAGTGAAACTTAAGCTTTCAATATTTGTATGTCAATTGACAAGTAAATATTATATTTAAACATGGAGGAAAGACATTTTTTTATAAACTTTAGTTTCTTATTATATTACTCCTATAGCAGTTAATATGGAACCAGATTCCTGACAAATATTTTAGTAGTGACTCTTTCTGTTTTTACACTTTGCTACACTTAACAGTTGTCATATTAATGAAAAAATGTTTGAAGTTACCCTAGCAACATTTTTGCTGTCAGGCATATCAGGGGAAAGACAGAGTGATTGTTCACCAGTTGGAAGAGGCCAGGAATTGGCTGAATGAATTTGTCAAAGAGACACATAACCCACAAGAAGAAGTTCTGATGTTTGTTGTCTTAGGAGGAGATATAAACAGTGATAATATGTCACCAGGTACAGTATAAGTAATTTTATTTATGTTGTATATTGATTTATGAAATGTATATTTTGGGAGTTGTAATTTTTTTCTGACTTATAAAAATGGTGCAAAAGAAATATTAAAACTGAGAATCACCAACTTCTTTCCATCATATCTAGGAGATTCAGCAGTTCAAAATCTCTCATTTTGGGAAGAATATGAAGACCCTTGTCGGGACTCAGCTGGCCATGATAAGCCATGGACAGTTGGCACTGAACATAGGCAGAAGCTCCTTCACCATCCATTTATGCAATATCCTGAAACATTCAGGGACATTCTTTTGGATGACGTACAGCGCAGACACTTCCTCTTGGATGCTGATGTAGAGGTGAAGGCTAGAGTTTCTTTCTAGAGATGTAAATGTGTGTATATAAGCACACACGTGCACGCACACACGCACATGCACACACACATACATATATATATATATATATATATATATATATATATATATATATATACATATTTATATTATATGTATAAATTATATATATATATAATAGTATATGGGTGTAATAGTATTAGATTAATTCAGTAGAATATATTGATAAAGGGTATACATATAGAAGGGAGTATATGATAGGTATACATATTTGAGGTAAGAATAGTATGGAATTATATAATGAGATGGATATTATATATAGTCAGGTATATGAGTAGTATATAGTATATATGATATAATAGAGTATAATATATAGTTCATTTTCTTATAATGTAGTATAGTAGGAGTCATAAGTAGATGATAGTGAGTATATTGTAGTTAGTACATATAATACTATACTAATATATATCAAACTCGTATATATGTTCAAATAGTAAAGTATATATAACTATATAATATATATATGGTATGACAGTATAATTAAAGTAGTATCATATACTAAACATAGTAGTATATAGTGATGATAAGTAACAGTTAATCATTAGTAGAGGTTATTAATATTAAGTATTAAGTATAGAGAGTAAGAAATGATTATAAAGTAGTATATTATATAGTAGATATATATAAGATAAAAGGTATATATTAGTATGAATATATAGTTATATAACCCATATAGTGTTATATATTAAGAGGCAGAAAAAGTATGGACTTAATATTAGATATAATTAAATATATAGATTGTATTATAGAAAAAGGTATATATATAACGTGAGGTTATAGGTAAGGATATTAAAGTATAAATATAAGATAGTAGTAATTATTATAATATAGGTAGACTATATAGGTAATATATAATATAGTAGTAATATATATATTTGTATTATATAGTAATAATGGAATTATATAGCTATCATAGATCTAAATAATATATATATATATATTATTGAATGTATATATAATAATGATAATAGGTATACTAACATCAACATACTACATATATTACATAACACAAATACACTAACACCCAACTACTATCACACACACCCATCACACACCACACCTAAACTACACACCTACTAACTAATATATCAACAAATATATATTATATATATAAGTGAGTGATATATAATTATAAATTAATATATATTAATTATTATATATAATTATTATTATAATAATATTATATATAAATAATACTATATATTTAATTATAATAATATATTATTAATATATTTAATTAAAGAAGTAAGCTATATAATATATGTAAATAAATATATAGTATATAACGTTATAATTAATATATAATAATATATATATATATAAATATATATTAATATTTATTTAATAGATAATATATAAATTATAGTAAATATAATATACTATAGTTAATGAAATTATATATATATATATATTATATAGATATATATAATATATAAAAAATATATATATTATATAATTTAATAATATATAAATAATTATTAATTATATAATATATATATTTATAAAATATATAAGTATAATATAATATATAGTTATATATATAAAATATTATAATAGTAATATATATATATAATAATATATATAAATAACTATATAGTAGAATTAGATTAATATGATGAAGATATTATATATAATATATTATATAATATAAATATATTATAATAATAAGAAAAATATTATATTAAATCATAATAATATAAAATATATATGAGTATAATGTTCACTAATATACATATATTAATAAATATATAATATAATAAATAATATATATATAATATTATATAATAGTATAAGTAATGTATAATATATATATAATATATGATATAAAAATATTTATATGATGTAAATAGTATATAATATATATATTATATTATATAATTATTAATTAACAGTATAATATAAATATAATATATGTTTAATATTAATTATAATATTATATAATATGATATATTTAATATATATTGTTATATTAGATATATTATATTAGTTATTAATTATAAAGGAAACTACTGTGATATTATATAAGTGATATATGATATATTATTATTATTTATAATATTATATATTAATATATTATATATATAGTATAATATATAGTATAGTATATATTTAATATATATTAATAATAATATATATAATTAGAGTTATTAATTATATATATTATATATTTTATATATAAGAAGCACTGAGTATAAATCACAATTTTCATTAAATACATAATAATTGATTTCGCTATATAGTTTTATGCAAAATCTTGTTGATTTATCAGTGGTAGTTTATGCGTAGATGAATAATATATGCAAAGTGCGGTATAACTACTCACACTCATATATACCTATTATATGCTCACTCAAAAGGCATTGCTGTTTATATATAATTATCACTCATCTCACGTAAATTTTATAAAGTTATTATGGAAACGTATATACCTCTAAGTAAATATACGAGTAAATATCTAGTGAGTGTTGCTTTACATATTCATTATTTATATATTATTTAAATTACGCTTATTACCAGTATACTCAATAGTTATATTCTCTATTGCATTACCTATGTGAATAAATCATATCATCAATAATACTTGTTTAGTTGTGTTTTACAGTGTCAGTTCTATTTGTATGACTAATTAGCTTAACACTCATGTAAAGTTATTTCAGTGTCTTTCTTTTACTTTTCTTATTATTATCTATTTATATCTTTTCTTAATATCACTTACTACTACTCATCTATCTCATATTTTATCCTACTTACTTACTCATGCTGAATAAGTATTGATTTATAATATATATAGATATTAAAAAGGTGAATAGAGTGATAATACATAGTATAATGTATATAGGATATGTGTATAGTAATACTCTATAGTCAGTTATTAGATAGATTTATCATATTATATAATTGCATAACAACAATGATGTATATAATAATGAGATAGTAATAAATATTGAGATGGTAAAGATAATATAAAGTATCTGCATACTAATAAGTATTATACTATAAAGAAAGTTATTGCTTATTAAGCCTGATAGTTTAGTAATCAAAAGAGTGATGATAGGTGTTATTTATGTAGTACGGAGATTAAATTAAAAACAGATGATATAATTATTATGTTCCTTTTACATAATTTATTAGAAACTTAGTATATTTTCTTACTTTTTATTAATATATATAAATGAGTATATATTAATCACTATATATTAAATAATAATATTTATTTAAATATAATAACTTAGGCATAAAGATGGGTAATAATTATCAATCCTATAGTGATACTTTAGGTATTCGCGCAATCGTACTATATAAAATAACAATAACTAATATTAATAGGTACATAAATAT
>NW_020870059.1:262551-270051 GCF_003789085.1 Penaeus vannamei
AACGAAATCAGTGAACAGAACAAATATGTGAAAATCATTATGAACTTGGGGAGCAAATATAGAAACTTCAAAGAAATGCTTTAATACATAAAAATACAAGTACGCTTTTAGCCGCCGCTTGCTTGTTAAAGAGTCGACTGCACGAAAGTGCAATGCTATACGGGCAGAGAGAGAAAGAGGAGAGAGGAGAGAGGAGAGAGGAGAGAGGAGAGAGGAGAGAGGAGAGAGGAGAGAGGAGAGAGGAGAGGAGGAGAGGAGAGAGAGAGAGGAGAGAGGAGAGGAGAGAGGAGAGAGAGAGAGAGAGAGAGAGAGAGAGAGAGAGAGAGAGAGAGAGAGAGAGAGAGAGAGAGAGGAGAGAAGGAGAGAGAGACAGAGATGGCGGAAGGGATATATATATATATAGATAGATAGATAGATAGATAGATAGATAGATAGATAGATAGATAGATAGATAGATAGATAGATAGATAGATAGATAGATAGATAGATAGAGAGAGAGAAAGAGAGCGAGAGCCTGGATGTTACACAGAATGTAACAAGCCCAAGCGTGTTCATTTCACTGCACTCAAAAATTCAAATTTGCATATAGATACTACACAGCAGTGGGATAAAAACTGGAATCCACAAAACAATCTCGCATTGATGAAAGTACACTGAAATTGAATACTTGGGGCTTCCTATATCACCTAAATGTTTCATTTTTTCGCTTAAAATAATACTTTTCGGCTCGGAATTATTTCAAGAATTACTTGAAATACAAGATGAATTTTAAGGTAATGGATGATACGATTAAACTAATTTCAGTACTAAGTGATATCATTCAACATTCAAATTAATGTATTGTACTGAATAGGCCTATAAGAGATTCCAATTCACAGAACTAGATCACTGTAGGAATGTGATTGTTCCCATCTACAATATATGACAAAAACGTGTCCTCGCACAATCTCTAGGTAAGCTTGTAGCATTCGGACATCGCTGAGAAGGGACAAGGAGTATTTCATCAACCCCCCCCCCCCTTGCAAGAGAAGAAGGACACTTCTTAGTAAACGCACTGAGTCCTGCCTACCAAGCCCCGAGAAAACTAAACGTCAAGCCTTCCTCACAGATGATTGCCGTCCGTTTTGTTGACTCGGATTGTGTTGGGGGCTGGGAACGTCGGGCTGAGTATTTTGAGCAGACGTATCAGGTTTACCCTACAGCAGTTATTTAGATGCATGCGCTGTCAAAATTCTTGCGCTGGATCACCATCAGCAAAGAACCTCCTACCCTTATTGAAGGGTGAGAAAGCAGTAGGTATATGCGGTATCCTTGATGAATTGTTAAAGACTGGCATGGGGCTTGCATGCTATCCATGCTGTCATTTCGGAGTCTGGTACCATTCAATCCCAGACCTGTTAAGCGGTGTAGTCATCCCTCTCTGGAAGGCAAAAGGGTGTCGATCGGATTGCAGCAACTACCGTGATATCACACTGTTAAGCTAATAATGGATGTTGACGGAGCAGAATTCTTTTCATGCTGTTAAGCATAACAGGCCAGGTTCTAGCTCACATTCTTCGGACACATCAGTGACTACCTACCACTGCAATCTGGAGTCACACATAGACCCTATCCTGTTGTTAGGAGTAAAGCAAAGCTGTGATCGCGCACCAACACTTGACTTACATGGACTGGATAAATGGGTAGAGCTACTATCCCAAGCCACTATGGAGCTCTACTGGGCAATAGCAAGGTCACTGAACTTGACTTTGCTGACGATGTTGCTAACCTATTTGAGTCCTTTGAAACTCTACTAGCAACTTTCGATGCATTTAGCAATGAGGCGAAGCCCTTGGGTCTAAAACCAAGATCCAAGATTTTGGAAGCCTTCTAGAACCCCTTCAGTTTGTACATGCTTGTGGCGAGTACATTGAAGTTTCAGAGACCCTTACATACCTTTTTAATGTAGTTCATGTATCTGCGCTGTCAGACCAGGAAGTCGACAGATTGGCCTGGCAGAAGGTGCCTTGAACTCGGGTGGCAAGAGCAACTGGAGAGGTTGGTGCCTGTACTGCCTGTGCAGGATCAGGCTACATGACTTTAAGGTCTTGATACTGCCAGTTTTGCTTAATGGAAATGAAACCTGGATGCTAACGAGTGCCTTGGATTCGCATCTTGTTGCCTTTTGTAACAGGTCCTTACACAAGATCATAGGGTATAGTTAGCAAGACCATGTATCCAAACAGCGGTTACACCGTGAGGCCAGCAAAGGACCTGTTACTTGCACAGTCCAGGACCATCAACTCAAGCTTTATGGGCACCTAGCCTTTTTCCATGTGGGTAATTGTGCCCACCAGATTGTCTCCTGAGATAACCTTGAGTGAAGGAAGCCACTCCTCCACTCTGTCATGGCTAGGGCAAATTGACTAGACCTGTCACGAGAAGATAGGGATGAGCCAAGGACCTGTCTGGCAGCTCGCCATAAGGGGCCCTCGTGGCTGGAAGCAGAGGGAGGATGTGACTGCGTCCCGTGGACATCAGCTCCTTTACTGGATTGATTACCATGCTAGTAGTCAATAGAAGTCTCAGAGATTTAAGCCGACGAGACCAGGTTCGATTTTTGAGAAGGCTGCAGCTGGTTGACTCGTGTAGCTGTGGCAGCTTAGATAAGGAAGAGTATTGGGTTACAAAGGGTGAGAGCATTTTCAACATGTAATTACATTATTTAACTACATTAAGATGAAAATTCCTTAATACAAAAAAAAAATATATAAAATCTATGGATAATATCCGTAAATTTACTCCCCGATAGTAGAAGAATCAGGAAAAAACATGAGATATTCTGTATATGTATATTACGAACAAATATATTTTGCTATTGGTTATTATTTTCTGAAAAGTGTTTCTAAGAACGGTACCTGGAAAGCTGGATCTGACCACCAAGAAAGGAATGTCGCCTCTGGATGTGCACAGAAAAGATATCCCGCCGCTTTGGTGATGAAGATGCTTTTCATTGTCTTGATTTGGGCTCAGAAACACGGCGTCAAATTCGCGGTTGAAAGGACAGTTCCTAGGTATCAAGGACCGAGGCAAGGAAATAACTGGGCCCTATTGACAGTGGATTAAAACACACACACACACACTTTTTCTCTCCCTCCCTCACACACACACAACATATACTATATATATATATATATATATATATATTATAATATATATATTATATATATATATAATATATATATATATAATTATATATATATATATATGTATATATTATACTATATAAATCTATATAGTTACGATATATTTTTATGTATATATATATATAATATTATATATATAATATATATATATATATATATATAATATATATTAATATTACATTAATACATATATATATATATATAATATATTTATTATATATATATATTATATATATATATATATATATATATATATTATATATATATATATATATATATATATATATATATATATATATAGTATATATATATATATATATATATACATATATACAATCATATCTAAAAAAAATGATTTCATTTCTATCAAAAGTTTCATAATTCAGTAAAGCATCACTGGGCTGCCGCCGACCTCCTTTTTGCCGCAACAGCAGACGAGAGCGTCCGACTGCTTCGTCGTCGTCGTGGGTGTTTGTGTCTCTCGGGATGTCCCTCCCGCTGAGGCTCAAGCTGTTGGCCGGGAAGGTTCAGCTCCCTGGAAGAGTGGGACTTCAATACTTGCTGAGAATAGTATTTGCAAGGCGCACAGGCGGAGCTGGAGTATGGGGACTTTTTCTTTTTGTCTCGCTTTATGGAGACGGGATGCCATGAAGCTTGATCCGGTTGGGAAGCGCAGGAAACGTAAATCTTGCTACGATGTCTTCGACCCAATACATTCTGGCGAAAGTGCACGAAGATAGACTCGTCTTCAAAACGATTTATCTTCACAAATTTGTCTCTTAACACACACGCGATTTCCAACTAGCTTTAGCATCTTAGCGGATTCAGAAGGCGCGCATTCCTCCAACCGAAGGAGTAAAGGGATTTCCAACTCTGCCCCAAACCGCGGCTGCGAAGTCCCCTCAGGTTCGTCGCCGAGCCCCTCCGACTTCGGCCGCTCGTGCCCGCGGGAGGAACAGCCTTTGTCCCGCGTCCTCATCAGAGCTCGCGAGATATTCCAGTGTCAAAGTCTGAGAACCTCCTTTGTAAAGCGTTAAAGGAGTTATTAACAGAGACGAATCAGTGCCTGGGTAGGTAGACGGAGGAGGGAGGGAGGGAGGGGATTGAGCGAATCAGTGGGGGGTGGGTGGGGAGGGGGGAGGGATGGGGGTGAGCAGGCGCCTCAGGAGGGCTTCCCCGACGATGAAAGCGGTGCGTAAGAATCCTATGAATTAGAGGGAGACGGAGTACATCAAAGCTAGAGAGATGCTAATGTGCGAGTATGTGTGTTTATGCTAACAAAATGGCGGTGATAATGTTAAAGAATATGATGATGAGGATAATGATATATAACAAAAACAACATTAACGATAAAAAACAGCAGTAATACCTTTGACGAAAGCAATAGGACCATCAGCGAAGGGCTAGCAAAATAGAAACCACGGAGAATGGCTTAGATGACTCTGCGGAGTGAGCGAACGAAAGGGTTCACTCGCATTAAAACTAATCTTCGGGTGTGGACACTGGCGCGCTGCTATCCAATTGCGATGCGAAAGTAAATATTTGCCCTTCACTAATGTTAGATGAAGAGCAGGGGATATTAGGCCCCGTGAGTAAAACCTTGCAGATGAAGTAATTACTTCAAATATATGTTTACAGATACACTCATACACGCATACACACACATTGACGCTGATGATGGTGATGATGATGTAGTAGTGATAATGTAGTAATGATGATGAAGCTAACAATGGTTAGGGTAATATTATTGATGAAAAAATAATGAAGATAATGATAGTGATAATAATGATGATGATGAAAATATAGATGCCATGAGAAAACCATTAGGAGTAATTGCTGCTACAATGACAGCAGCTATGACGGTGATGAAACTTACTACAAAAATGGCGATGCTGATGATGATTACGATGCCGGTACATCTTTCCTTCGTCCATTTTGCCTCTAAGCAAGTTCCTTTCCTCTCGGTTGCAGTTAATTATCACTAACGAAGCGCTCGAAAATGTGAAATTCCCCTTAAGAAAAAGGCAACGTTCTCATATTTGCCCGGGATGTATTGTGCAGGAACTGTTGATGAGAAAGAGAAAGAGAAAGAGAAAGAGAGAAAGAGAAAGAGAGAGAAAGAGAAAGTGAGAGAAAGAGAACAATGGACATTTATAGATATATTAAGAGGGCAACAGTGTGTGCGTGTTCCGGGTGGTCGCTCTTAAGACTGTGCAAAGTCGTCGGTAGGATGATGTATTTCAATCATATACTTGTATACGCTTATGCTGATCTCGCAGATTATTTTTGCATTAATTTTCCGCAGACTAGGTTCAGTTGATCACGCTGAAAATTTCAGACGTATTCGTAAGAATAGTTTCCATATTTTCTTGTGCGTCGTGAGAAGGTATAAAGAATTCATCAGCCCTAATATGAGATTTCCTTCAGGAAAGGGCGGTCGTGAGGGACGCCCTCCTTGGCTTTCAGCTGTGAATCTTCCTCTAATTGGATGTCACAGCGAACCACCCTGGCAGGTATCATGTTCCTCTACTATTGCACACATACAAACACACACACACACACACACACACACACACACACACACACACACAAACACAACACACACACACACACACACACACACACACACACACACACACACACACACACACACAACCCATCCAAATGCAGTATTCTCTTTCCGGGTAGAACGCACTGCTAATTTTAACTAATGGAGGCTGACTGAAAGAAGAGTTAAAATCATACGTCGCGTCAGTGTTCATACCACATCTTTAGTGTGTTAATTACTAACAAATCAGAATCTGAAATGAACAATAGCAGGTTATTTTTGTGGGTATTTCCACTTCGATTCTATCAATAAAACAAAACTTACACATGACCATTTCCTTTTGATTTATCTACGAAAACTGTTGAATCATTTTTGTATCTCTCGAAGCACTCTAGTGTATGCAGGGGAGAGGTGCACTGATCAACTAACTGGTCCGATTCCTCGTCTCGTGGCCGCCGCCCGTTTGCCAAGGAGGCATTTGGTCCTGGTCTGATCTCTGGCTTCGCTCTCCCGTCGATTACGATTTAGGGAGGTAGTAGCTGGGAGTGCAGTGCAGTGTCGGAATAAATGGCAATATGTGGTTGCTGAGGTGGACATTCCATCGCCCAAGGAGAAGTATTTGCAAGGCCGATTCATACGATGGGCCGCAAATAATCAATACAATAAAGTGTGTCCATGGATTTGATTTTGAAGTGAATACTGAATCAAGCGCTAGAGAATTTCACTCCTTGTGTAAAGTGCAGTAGGTTTACTTCCAAGAAAATGAGTGGATGGAAAATTTATCTGCTGTGCAAATACAGCAAAATGCTTTAGTTTTTTTTTTTTTTTTTTTTTGCATACTTTCTTTTTTATATGGAAGCTACGCTTCGACAGATTTTATACCTTTTGTAATAATTTGAAATGGGGTAAAACTTCTGTTTTGAGAAGCCTTCGCAGTGTCAGCATTGCAAATCAACACCAACACATTGGATGTTACATGAAATAGAGTTAGCCGCGTTATGCCTCTTTCAAGTATTAGAATGGTAGTGTGCTAGTTTTCAGAGTATAATTTAAATCTTAGTATAAACTCAACATCCGCACAAAGACCTTTAATTTCGGGAAACTTTTCATCAGGCAGGCTTGTAGTAGCGTCTGACGTCAGACAAGCCCCATATGGACGCAGACATTAATTTATTATTATTTATTACAAACTTGTCAAGTGAAGGTAATATATATATATATATATATATATATATATATATAATATATATATATATATATATATATATATATATATATATATATATATATATATACATATATATATATATATATATATATTATATAGACGGAGAGAGATCTCGTCTGGGTCGAGGCCTTGCGCGGAGACCTCCGTCTATCAGACACTCTAGCGCCCTCCCTGGTCTGACCAGGGTCTAGGGTTGACTCACCGGCTGCAACGGAAGTCGTCTTCTCTAGCATTCATATCCAATACCCATTTAACAAATCAAATGACAAAACTGTTATCAAGTATACTTGGGTATAATGTAAAACGAAATAAAGTACTGCATGACCTCTGGTGTCGGTGGTTTGCATAAATTGGGAGCGGATTGTGATGCTTCAAATGGGGATACAAGCGCTTCAGGTGGTTGGCAAATGCTTCGCATGGATGATTTAATTAATATGTATTTCGAAGTATTTGGACCTCATGCGCCATGCAGACGGCTCAGAGTTTGCGAGCAGCTATCGTTGCTCTTCACAGCGACGGAGTAAGTAATGGTGAGAGGC
>NW_020870059.1:280051-282650 GCF_003789085.1 Penaeus vannamei
GGAGGAGGAGGAGGAGGAGGAGGAGGAGGAGGAGGAGGAGGAGGAGGAGGAGGAGGAGGAGGAGGAGGAGGAGAGGAGAAGAGGAGAAGGAAGAAGAAGAAGAAGAAGAGGAAGAAGAAGAAGAAGAAGAAGAGGAAGAAGAAGAAGAAGAAGAAGAAGAAGAAGAAGAGAAGAGAAGAAGAAAGGGAGGAGGAGGAGGGGAGAGGGAAGGGCAAGAAGCATGGAGATAGGAGGAGGAGGAAGAGAAGGAGAAGAAGAGGAATGATAATGGTTATGAGAGTGATAATGAAAATGATGATGATGATGATTATAACAATGATAGTAATAGTAATGATGATGAAAAACTATAATGAAAAAATGATGGTAATAATGATAATGATTCAACACTGATAATCACGATCATAATAATGATAGTAATAACGATAATAAATTATTAACAGTAATACTGATAATAGTAATGATAATAGTGATGATTATGATAACAGTGATAATGATAATGAGAGTAATAACAATAGTGATGATATTAATAATGATAGGGAGAAAGGGATAATATGATGCTACTACCACCACTACTATGATTATTATTATCATTGTTATTGTTATCATCATTATCATTATTATTGTTATCATCATTATCATTATTGTTATCATCATTACTATTATGATTATCATTAATATTACTATTATCTTATTATTGTTACTATTATTATCATCATCATTGTTATTATCATTATTATTATCATAAATGTGGATAATGATAATAATGATAATGATGATGATAATAATAAAAAAAATAAAAATGGTAAAAACAATAACAACAACAATAATAATAATAATGATATTAATAGTACTAATAATGATAATATCAATGATACTGATAATAGTAATAATAATAATAATTATTATTATTATTATTATAATTATTATAGATGATAATATAATAATACAATAAAATAATAATGATAATGATAACAATGATAATATAATTGATAATGGTAATGATGATGATGATAATGGTAAAGATTGCGATGATTATGATGATGAGGATAATGATAACAATAATAATGAGGATAATAATAATAATGATAATGAAAATAATACTAATAACAATGATAACAACAACAATAATGATGATGATGATGATGCTGATAATAATAATGATAATAACACTGTCAATAATAATAATAACAACATCAGTAAGGAGGAGAAGGAGGATGAGGAAGAGGAAGCGAAGAAGGGGAAGAATCAGAATCAGAACCAGAATCAGAAGAAGAAGAAGAGGCAGAATTAAAAGAACGAGACTCAGAGGATGAGGAAGGAAAAGGGAGAGGAAATAATAGTAATAAAAGAGAAATCAGATAAAGAAGACAATAAACTCATGACGAGAGGAATCCCGGAGCAGAGAGCGCGGGCGAAGCACTGTCTCGCCGCTATTAGTTAGCGTTTGGCGCTCATAGTTAGCGGAATTCCCGAGGAAGTTGGCGCCCGAGAGCATAGCAAGTTCGGGTCGCTGCGCCAAATATCGTTAGCAACTTCAAGCCAGACTCCCTCCATGGCGAGAAGTCACTGCAAGGAACATCGTGGACTTTAACGATTTTCCGAGAGACTGCGGCGTGTAAATCAAGTCCATAACAAAGAGATGGAAAGGAAAGGAAACAGCGAAAAAATGGAAAAGAGTAAACACGATAGAGCGGGAACTTTCCGAACAAAAGATTAACTCTTTCCTTACTCTGGAGGGAAAGTTTGCAGGAAAAAAGTTGCAATTTCATTACCTTTAGGATAGTGCTCGACGGCCTATACTTGCGCAAGATATTTTTGGGAGATGATTTCATGGAACGAAATGGGAATGCACGTCTGTTTCTGTATTCTTTATATGAATACTTACAATATATACATATAAAAAAAACAACAAATTACGTATATATACGTATGTATCTCTCTCTCTCTCTCTCTCACACACACACAACACGCACACACACACACACGCACACACACACACACACACACACACACACACACACACACACACACACACACACACACAACATATATACATGATATATATATATTATATATATATATATATATATATATTACATACATTATTTGTATATATATATATATATAGTATAAATATATATATATAATATATATATAATATATAATATATATATTAATATATATATAATATAATATTATATATTATATATATATATATATATATATATATATATAATATATTATATTATATATATATTCTATATATATATATAATATCAACCGTTTGTTTTGTATTCATTTTAATTGACTTGGCTGCATCATTGCATATTAATTTAGGTACTGAATGCTTGGTACTATTTGACAAGTAAATATTTATTAATAAATAGTTACCTGCACGAAATCATATACCACCTAACATATAACATGATAACGTTATACTTGTAATGTATTCGTAAGTGTAATTAATGAAGTAAAAAAGAAAAAAAATATAATGCCATTTTATGAATAAAAGATTCTGATTGCTTCTGACATGACAAAATATTCGGGTGTACAAGGCGCAGATATATATATATCTATATATATATATATATTTATTATA
>NW_020870059.1:301579-306579 GCF_003789085.1 Penaeus vannamei
ATATATGTATGTATATATAAAATGTATGAATAGATAGATATGCATTATGCATATAGTATATTACATATAAGGGGCATTCATACGATCGGCCAGGTATTGTCCTCAGGCATTCCAAATACATCTTGTCGTCATTGCTCACACACTTATGCTAGGGTAATAAAAGGGCGTAAATCTGTCATTAACTCAACTCTGAGACGTGATTCCTCCTCCGCCTCGCAGGGGCCGCGGGCGGGGGCGTCGGCCGCGGCCAGACGGCGGCCCTGTCCCGCGAGCGCCCTGCGGCAGCTGTGTGGGAAGGGGCTTCGCCGAGGTCGTCCTCGTGCGAAGGGAGCGGCGAATGAAAAGGAAATGAATATATTTCATTCATGTTGCCTTAACTTACTATAATTCTGTATTATGGCCGAAATGGAGGGTTTTTATCTAGCGAGGAGTGCGAAATGTATAGGTAAAAAGAGAGCGTTATTTCTGTTGAATGCGTGCGACAGGTCGATGTTGTATCACTGAAACGTGGTTAAAACACAGCAAACGGTGTTCAGTGTCGAGTGCGCTGGTTGGCCAATGGGCGGCCGGCGAAGGGCGTCCAGACGGAGCAACAGATAGCAGACGCCACGACAGGTCTTGAGGCAGCCGCGAAAGTCTTGTGGATTAGCAGAACAAGTCCCTTGAAAAAATCGGCGATATCAGCGTCGGAAATCTTAAAATTTCTCCTCGAGGTGTAAATACGGCTGACGCCCCAGTGTCCTTCAGACCCACCACTGAAATCAAGGAACCCAGAGACTTTGACTCTGGCTTCGTGGCGGGCAGGGGGGGGGGGGGGGCAGGAAGTCCTCCCGGCGCCAAGGGACTCGCTGGACTGACACGGAGCGAGATCCACAGGGGAAATGCCGCTGCAAAACCGCGTGTTGAGCTCTAAGGGTGTTTTATGTCGGGGCTTATTGATCCGCCTCTAGAAGGTTGAGAAGTGATCCCCCTTTCGCCATTTATGCGTTTGAGACGACGGCGCGACTGCGTGCGAGGAGCTCTAAGTCGGTTTGGCGATCCGCTCCTTCTGCTTCTTGACGAAGTCCATCGCCATCTTGTCGTTCGTCCTGGTCTCCAGGACCTTCAGGATTATGTTCTCTGGAAAGAAAAGGGAAGTGACGAGGGAGGAGGAAGCATCAACGGCTAAGAAAAGAAATATATATATCTAGTCACACACACACACTATATATATATATATATATATATATATATATATATATATATATATATACATATATATACACACACACACACACACACACACACACACACACACACACACACACACACACATATATATATATAATATATATTATATATATATATATATATATATATATACATATATATACATACATATACATATACCAAACATACACACATAAAACTCACACACACACACACACCCACACACACACACACACACACACACACACACACACACACACACACACACACACACACACACACACGAATATATATATATATATATATATATATATATATATTATAATATATATATATATATATATATATATATATATATATCACCACACGCACACTGACCTGGGTCCTTCTGGAACATGAGGTTGAGCTCGATGGGTTTAAGGCCGTGGAAGTTGTCGACGGAGGCCGAGGACGCCACGCCCGGGATGGTGTTGAGCGACAGGAAGGCCTCGCCGCCGAAGTCGTTGCAGGTGATGACGTCATGGTCCATGAGGGTGAAGAGGATCATGGCGCCCTCCGCCTGGCAGCTCTCGAGGAGGCGGGGCTGGGGGAGGGGGGGGGAGGGGGTAGAGTGGGCCTTCGTGGCGTCCGGGAGCGACCTCGCGGGAGGGCTCTGAGGGCACGCGGTCAGGGTCACCGGCGTGCCTCAGGGCGGAGATTGGGACAGACAGATAGGTCGGTAGAGACTGAGAAACACACACACACACACGCACACACACATACACACACGCACACACATACACACCACACACACACACACAACACACACACACACACACCACACACACACACACACACACACACACACATACACATATATATATTATACACACACACACACACACACACACACACACACACACACCACACATATTATATATATATATATATATATATATATATATATATATATATATATATTATATATATATAGTATATATATATATATATATATATATATATATATATATATATATATATAATATACAGTATATGCACACACACACACGCACACTCAAACACAAACACACACACGCACACTCAAACACACACACACACGCACACTCAAACACAACACACACACACATCACAACACACACACACAAACACACACACAACACAAACACAAACACACACACACACAGATAGATAGATAGATAGAGATGAAAAAGGAAAAGAATGACTGTAAGAAAAAAAAAATATATATTCATCTGTGCATGTCATACGCGCATACCCCAGCCAGGCCCGCGCCCCTGCACTCACAACTCGAAGCACTCGTCGAACAGCGGATGCAGCGTCTTCTTGTGCACGTTGGTCTGCTGCGGCCCCGAGCCCGGGAACAGCCTCTTCGGGAGCAGCTCGATCACCACGAAGGGGTCGCTGAAGCCTGGGGCGGCGGCAGGGGGTGAGGCAGGGATATAATGGCGGAGGTGTTTTTCATCAAAATAAACAGACCACGCAGCAACGCATTTATTTCCGCGGCTGGCACTAGCCCCTGGAGCAGGAAGGAGCGAGGCGTGGCCGCCACGACTCATGACTCTGGACTCACCGTTGGGGTCGAGCGGGATGACGTTCCTGGCCTGCAGCACCTCCACGCACAGCGAGTCGTGGTTGAAGTAGACGCGCACGAACAGCGAGCCGTACTCGGTGGCCTCCGTGCGCTCCTGCTCCAGGAGGCGCTCCAGGTGGTAGGCCTCGATCAGGGAGTCCGTCGGCGTCTTGTGGAGCTGCGGGAGAGAGCAGGCCGTTGGCTCAGGGGCGGGGGAGGGAAGGGGGGGGGGAGGGGCTGTGTGTATGTATGTATGTGTGTGTGTGCGTGCGTGCGTGTATGTGTGTGTGTGTGTGTGAGAGAGAGAGAGTGTGTGCGATTGAGTGAGTGCGTGAGTGAGTGTTTTTGAAAATGAGGAATGGGAACAGAAACCACAAGTTCAACATTCTCCCACAGATAAATATCCCTGATCTGCTGAGCCCTCCTTCCCTCTCAAATCGACTCTCGAATGTTTGCTCAGACGCTCCCTGCAGCGCCTCCCTCGCCCTCCTCAGGGTCCGTCCTCAACTCACCCTCAGCTGCCTCTCGAGGAAGGAGTACTCCTCGCCCATGAGCGTGCTGTTGTCGAGGCCGCGGCCGTGGGCGTGGAAGAACTCCCTCAGGAGGCGCAGGGCGTCGTACAGGCGCACGAAGAACGCCTCCTGCTTTTCCTGCGGAGGGAAACGAGCCTAATTACGATTTATTTCACTGCCTTAACTGCGCTATCAAAAGGATAATTAAAAGCAATTAATGGCGCGCTCTTCGCTTCTTTTAGGGAGTAATGAGCTCGCGGAGGAGGCCGGTGCTGGCTCCTGAGACGCCCCCCCCCCCCACGCGGCCGATCAGCTGGCGGCGCCGGAAGCAGGCGTGCCAGCCGGCAGGGGGGGGGGGGCACGAGTGGCGGTGGAGGTTGTAAGATTACTAGGGATGATGAAGGGAGGATAATGATGGCGATAATGATGGTGTTGGTAATAATAAACATGACATAACAACAATAACATTGATAATGATGATAATATGATACTAATAACAACGCTAATACTGATAATGAAAATAATGATGATGATAACAATAACAATAATAATGATGCTGATAATAAGTATAACAATGATAATGGTAATAATCATAATAGTAATGATAATAATATCAATAATGCTAACAACAACAATGATAATGATAATAATAATGATAAAAATTCTAATGATGATTTATAATAATAATGATAATAATAATGATAATAATAATAATAATAATAACAATAGCAGCAAAACAGCAATAACAATAATAATGATACCACTCCTACTACTACCACAACTATTAATGATAACAATATCAATAATGATATACAGTATGTACGTATAAGCATCTACCAGCACGTACAGACGCGACTGCTTCTCCCGGTTCCGCCAGGCGGGCGCGCGGACGCCCGCCTCCTCCCGCGGCCACTCGGCCTCGGCGCCCGAGGGATCGCCCGGCGGCCGCGAGTGGACCCTGGCGCGGCGTATCGACCGGCGGGGCGTCCTTCGCGCCCCTCCGCCCGCGAGGGACGGACGGGCGGCCGAGATCAGACGCCGACGAGGCTCCCGCCGGCGCCGCGGCACGTGCGGCGGTTGCTACGGTTACGCGCTGACGTAATTAATCATAATTGCATTGCGTGAAAGCGGAGACGGGGCCCGGCGCGGCTCCGGGCTGTGCCGCGGGAACGACTCTCTCTGATCGCCATTTCATACGTAAATCTAAACCGTTTGATCTCCCTCGGCTGCGCGACGAGTGGGAATCCGCGAAACAAACGCGCTGGTTCCCGAGGCGGATTTCGGAGCTTTTTTGCAGATGATTATAACTGGTTGTATTTACAATGCCTGTTGGTTAAGGTTGTGTCGTGGTTGTCATCCTCCCGTGTTCTCATTATCATCATTTTAACGAGAATCAATCCAAACCCAACGAGACGGCCTTCCCAATAGAGGTCATAGAATCTCTTCCAAGATGTCTGTTTTCTTAAGCATGTTACGAAACCGAGTCAATAATTCAGATGCCTCACAGGAGAACTCACTGAGAAACAATTTACTAAAGTTTATTCGTTTGTCAATCATAGTCAAAGTTATTTTTAACTTGGGCGCAACGATTAGGGAGATGACCTTACAAGTAATAAAGAACAGCCGCTGCCAGTTCGGTGTTGCAGATTTCGAGCCACTTATCTGTTTCAAATTTCCCGCCATGTTTGTTA
>NW_020870059.1:316579-321579 GCF_003789085.1 Penaeus vannamei
ACCAAAATATGGGTATTGCAAAAGTATTTTGTCTAAATTGGTCATCTTGTTTATTAAGTATGTATTTTGCCCTTCATGCAAAAGACCTCACAGCCCTTCCTGCTTAAACTATGAGCAGCATCAGCACTGGGCTTCATGGCGAGGCGAGGAGACGTGTCACCCAAGTTCCTGACTTCCGGCCCCAAACCTGATCCTCGTTAGGAATCTCCTGCCGTCCGCACACAAAGGAGGAGCAAGAAAACGTACTCGTGTATTTTCTTGCTCTTCCCTCCGTTGCTTTCTGCATGATGCGTTTAGCACGAATCCACGCACACATATATGTACACATATGTACATATATTCATGTGTAGTGTCTTGTTTTTACCTGGCTATTAGCGCGTGTACCAAGTGTATTTCTCAATGGCATTTCCTGATCTGAATCTTCTTAAGCACTGAGCGTACTGACACAGATTCAAAGGAAGCACAGGATTCTAATCACAGAGAGACATTGCCAACATATCCAACTCAGCTTTGCAATACACATGGAGGATGTCAGCCGTTTTATAGCATACACTCTGAAATACGGAATTATAAACATATTCTACGCACTTACTTCGAGTTCACCTGCACGCAAAAAGCAGTTCTGCCGTCGAGGTGATGCTTGAGTTCTCTACAGGTATGGTTTTCGTTAACGAGAGAGAGAGAGAGAGAGAGAGAGAGAGAGAGAGAGAGAGAGAGAGAGAGAGAGAGAGAGAGAGAGAGAGAGAGAGAGAGAGAGAGAGACCTTCCCGGAACCTACCACATACACCACATAGACACAAGTAACCCGACCCGCATACCACACCGGGGGAGAATTCCTCGGCTCGCCCACCCACCTGCACAGGCTCCCCGGTATTGGCCACGCGGTCCGTCAGGATGGCAATCCGGATCCTGCACAGCACCCGGTAGCAGGTGACGTCGACCCAGCGGCTGACGAAGGGCATGAAGTGCGGCCACACGGTCCCCAGCAGGAGGGCGCGGCGCTCCCCAGCAGGGACGTGTTCTTGGTACCTGTGGGGGAGAGGAGAAGGTGGGGGGAAATAAGGGGATGCATTGGTCGTTGTTTCAGTAA
The DNA here is from genome assembly GCF_003789085.1 of Penaeus vannamei. Lineage (NCBI taxonomy): Eukaryota > Metazoa > Arthropoda > Malacostraca > Decapoda > Penaeidae > Penaeus > Penaeus vannamei. The sequence continues at coordinate 317,670 of NW_020870059.1, forward strand.
AGAAAATCGTTGGTAAGATGTTGGTAAGGAAGGTTCCAGGCTGCCCGACTCGTTGTTTAAGAATTCGAAAGGGCGGCCTGATCAAAGTTCAATCAATTTCTCTCCTGACTCAACCCACATTCCCTCTAAGGCTTCTCGGAAATCCATTTGTATTAGCCGCATTTTTCAGAGATTCTTCTCATTCTTCCCCGTCTTACAGCAACTTCCTTCCCTCGAAAACACATACTAACTTTTAATAGAAGTTTCATGTATCACGAGTCCATCACCCTCGCTCGCTCTTTTTCCCCTGCGCGGCCATCGCTCTCGTGTGTGTGTGCGCGCGCGCGTGTGTGTGTATGTGTGTGTGTGTGCGTGAGTGTGTGTGTGTGTCATGTGTGTATGTGTGTGTATGTATGCGTGTGTGTGTGTGAGAGTGTGTGTGTATCTGTCTTTGTGTAGGTGTCCCTATGTGCACACACACAAACAAACACCGTTCATATATCCCTATCCACAAGAGCACCCGCGGCAGACGCCCCAAACGCCTCGCTCGCATGCAGACGAGACCGCTGACAGCCGTAATCAACGAATGGCTTCGGGCTTTTAGGACACCGAACTGCGGCGGGAAAAGGCGAGGGAAATGCGGAAATAACGCGGCTGTCCAGGAGGCAGGAAGAAGCCCTGACGAGCCCAGAGCAGAGCCGCTAAATGGGTCTGAACGCGAAGGAATGGAGGACGAGGTCGCGCTGAGGTCTGCTTCTGTTCCTCGGGGAAAAGGAGGAGGACGCCGCGCGCTCGTCTGTCGACTCATCATCCATCTTTTTATCTGTGTGTGTGTGTGTGTGTGTATGTGTGTGTGTGTGTGCGTGTGTGTGTGGGTGTGTGTGTGTGTGGGTGTGTGTGGTGGTGTGTGTGGGTGTGTGTGTGTGGGTGTGTGTGTGTGTGTGTGATGTATGCCATCTATCTACCCATCTATCCATCCACTGAAGTATGCATGTATATTTGTATATATGTATATACGCATGTCATTTTTCCATTCATATATCTAATCTCCAAACTATAAATTGCGCAAAAACTATTAAACGAGAGAACGCGCGAACATCGACGCATTCGGCCAATCGCAAACAAACCGAGTCAGAGGATATTTCCCCTCGCCTGTGCTCTCTTCACTTCGAGTTTCCCTCACTTGAAAGGAGTAGCCATTTAGCCTCAGCCCCGATTCCCCTTAAACCGCAGGAGGCATTCATATGGAAATATTTCGATTAAAGAATAAAGGAAGCCGAAGTCGGGGCCGGAGAGATCTCGATCGGACGGGAATCGATGGCGAAGGAACCCCTCGTCGCCTCTTCAGGTTTATTCCCGTCCCTGCTCTCTGAATGCCTTCTGTCTGTCTCTTTTACTCTCTCTTTCTCTCTCTCTCTCTCCGAACTGTTTATTTACCAAGTCAATTCAATATTCACAGAATCCGCGCTGGTCTTTGATACTGATTACGGATTCGATAGTTCGCTGTTATTCCGAGTCAGAATACTCCTCATGCTGCGATTTGAAACGGACCCCGTGAGAAAGTGGATCCCAACAACAGGTGCTATAGATTCATATCAAATACGAATCTGCTTTAAGTCTCTGTAAATTCTGCGACAGGAATTGACTTTATTCCGGTCTATTGACAGAAGGGCCTGAAAGCGGGGCTGAGTGACCAAACAGCGAGGCTTTGGAGTTTGCCAATCACTGCCCGCCGGAACCGAGCTCAAAGGCACAGACACACAGCGCTGTGCTTGGAGGAGACGAGAAGACCGGAGCTTAGGACGAAGGAGAGGGAGAGAACCTGGCTTACCTGGAAGTCTGAGCCAAAGTGGAGAGATTAGAGGAAGAGGAAGACTGCGGTAGAGAGAGAAAATGACTTTGAGAACTCGACCGTGGCAGGGAAGGGGATCTGAGAACTGAGTCAGACCGAAGGGCAGAGATTGACTGACGGGGACTGTTGAGCCAAGGAAAGGGAGAGGGACTTCCTGGTCGTGAGAATAGAGCCAGAGAGAGAGAGAGAGAGAGAGAGAGAGAGAGAGAGAGAGAGAGAGGAGAGAGAGTGAGTGAGAGAGTGAGAGAGAGAGAGAGAGAGAGAGAGAGAGAGAGAGAGAGAGAGAGAGAGAGAGAGAGAGAGAGAGAGAGAGGAGAGAGAGAGAGAGAAAGAGAAGTGAGAGAGAGAGAAGAGAGAGAGAGAGAGAGAGAGAGAGAGAGAGAGAGAGAGAGAGAGAGAGAGAGAGAGAGAGAGAGAGAGAGAGAGAGAGAGAGAGAGAGAGCCGCGCAGAAACAGACTGTTCCAAAGACCTTCGCCAAGTCCAAACAGCGAAACCAAACAGACGAAATGACCCCCCCCCCCAAAAAAAAAAAAAAAGCGCAGAATCAGCCACTCACCTGGAGAACTCCGCCAGGGCCAGGTAGAGGACGAAGGGCGCCGTGGAGCAGTGGGGGAAGTAGTGAGGAGCCTCCTTGTTGAGTTCGAGGTCCCGGAGCACCGAGCACATCTGCCACACTTCAGACTCGATGTCCTCGTCCATCTGCCGACTCGAAGACACGTGGTGCTTAACCTCAGGCGACGCGCGAGAGGTGGGGGAGGGGGTGGCGGGGAAGGAGAGAGGGGGGGGGGGGGAAAGGGAGAGGTGTGGGGGAGGGGAAGGCGGGGGTAGGTGAGAGAGGGGGAGTGAGGGGGGGGGGGTGGCAGGAAGGGGGAGGCGGAGAAAGAGAAAGGGGCGGGGTGTGAGAGAAAGGGTGGGGGTGAGAGAGGGAAGGAGGAGGGGGGTGAAGAGAAAGGGGGGGAGAGTGGTGGGGTGAGGTGTGAGAGAGGGGAAGAGTGCGAGGGGTGGGGGAGGGGGTGTGGGGACGGAGCGAGGAACGGAGGACACAGGTAGAGAGAGAGGAAAGGGAAAGAGGAGAAGGAAATGAAGGAAAAAAGGAAAGGACAAGGAAATTGGGAAGAACGATAGTAAGAAGGAGAAAGACGAATTAGGGAGGGGTGAAAGGGTGGGGGGGTGGGGGGGGGGAGCGAGGGCCCAGCGAAGGATGTGTTCGAGTGAGGAGGAGGAATTGAATTAAGGAGGCTTATCTGGGTCCGGCCGCGCGAGGTCGGGAGGGAAAGGAGGAGGCTTTTTACCTCCTGGTCTTCGGGGTTCGGGATAGTTTGCGGGGAATTCATGCGGAGGAACACACGCACGCACACAACTCCACACACACGCACGCACAACCACGCCCACCCACACAGACACACGCCCCGCACAACCACACCCAAACCAACACCCACACCCCCCACACGCACGCACACAAATATAAAAGCATCGTCTGATTATGAGAAAAAACAAGCCAGTCTGCGGTTCGACTTAACGAGGTTGAAACACCTTTCCTCTGGCAATCGCCATTTTCCATTGAATTATGTTAACAGACGGGGCTAATCCAATTAAAATGGTAATATGTTACATTAAGCGTATTTTTTAGATCTGTGATATTGCGAAATGTATATTTTTTGTTAGTTAGAAAAATGGCAGGTATGAAAATATATTTCATATGAATATTCAGATTCTGGATTCGTGAAGTAATATACAAAACATTTCAATGAATTTAGCGAATCCTTAATACCTATCTTGTAGTCTGCCCCTGTTGCTTTTATCGACTTATCAACACATTTATCAACCACAACTTTCCTCTGTCTTCCCTTGCTTTTGTCTGCCTGTCTGTCTGTCTGCAACCGCCCGACACTGTTCGTTATCCTCAAGTGAGACAACAATACATCCCTTGATAACCAGCATTTCTCATCAGCCATTAGTTGAGCAGAATCATTGCAACACGAATTTCAGGCTCCATTGCAAACTCGTCTTGTTTGTTATTTCATAATTGTTGCTTTTTCGGATTGTTGCTTCGTGTCGCGAATGGAAACTTTCTGCAA
>NW_020870059.1:331579-334079 GCF_003789085.1 Penaeus vannamei
GAAGAAGAAGGAGAAGAAGAAAAGAAGAAGACGAAAAAGGAAAAAAAAGAAAAGGAGGAAGAAGTAGAAAATGCCGAAGATATGTGATTTAAAAAGAAGATATCTGACATGTTCAAAACACGTCTTTCTCTGCGTTCAGAGATCTTCACCATATAGCTTTCGTGAACCTTCTTAAAGTACCTGGATTCTTATCCCTGTGAACTCTGAGGGTTTTTTGACGACTTTTCAAAGGGCTTGGCACTCTGTTGCCCCTGTGCCACGTCCTGTGAGAACTCAGTTGAAAGGGAGGGTTCAGGGAGAGAGTAAATCTTAATTCCTAAAAGCTTAAGCAATAATGATGATTACAATGACACTGGCGATAGTGGTGCCAATGATGATAGTAATGGCAACAGAGATAATGGTGATAATCATAATTATAGTAATAATGATGATAACAATAATAATAATCATGATAATGATAACTATGATAATGATGATAATCATTACCTTATACGTACATACATGATCGATAACAATAATACATAATCATGATATTGATAACATGATAATGATGATAATTAATGTAAAAATAATAATACTGATGTAAAGTTTGATACATAATAATAGATAATAAATTAATAATATAAATCTAAACATATAATAATTATCAATCAATAGATATCTAATTAATAAATAATCACAATCAATAACATGAATGATTAATAATAAAGAACAATAAATGATAATTGCTGATAATTAACTAGTAAAATAATAATAAAATTGATTCAACGTCTCAATAATAATAGATATAAATGAAAATAATGATGATACATAACAATCATCCGCCATAACATGAAATAGTAATAATCATAATAATAATGACAATAACAATGGTAATGATATTGATAATAATGATAGTAAAACAGTAATAATACTATCAATGATAATGATAACGCATCCTCCTCCAACAGACAGCATTCCGAGGCTGTTCAATCCCCGACCCAGTATTCCTAAGCCGCAGTCAACAGCAATAACAACGAAAGAAAAAAAAAAAAAAAAAAAGCTAAAAACCGACTGCAACTGAACCTCTTTCTTGGCCCAGTCAGCACGTGATCACATTCACACGCTAATTAGCTGTCTCTAATGACCTTCTTTTCCCGCTTTCTACGAATCCTTGAGACCCTGTGAGAGAGCGCCCTTGGAGGCACGGCCGCCGAGGAGGCAGTCGCGCCCCAGCTCCGGACTGCCAGACGCAGAGCGAGGGTTTTCGCGAATATTTTGCGATTTTCTGACTAAAGGACTTGGAGGCAGTACGTGTAAAGTCGTGAGTGAATTTGAGAAGCATTTTGTAAGATACGATTGAGTGACAATTGATTAGAAAGTACTTGATGCGATTGTAGGAATGCGGGAATGAGGTCGTAAATCAATAAAGAAAACGTACTCAGGACCCAAAATAAGATGTTTCGGTAGAAGATGAAAATATACGTAAACCAAATGGCAAATGAATAAATGATTTGTTAAAATGAAATAGAAGAATAGAATAACAAAATCAAACTATGTGCAATTCACGGATACAATAAACTAAAAAACACACACCACACAATCACATTCATTTGACCAAAGTCCCCCGAACCCATGGAGTAAAACGCCCCACGATTTTAAAACAGCCCGCGATAATACATTTTTATCATCACAGGATACATATGATACCCTCTCTCCCCTCTCCTAATCCCCAACAATATTATACGATCATCAACTGTTTTCTAATTTCATACTCTAAAGTCTATTTTACTTACATTTCCGTTGTATCTTTATGGTTATATAAATTTTAGAGAAATATATTTGTAATATAAAGGCAAAAAAAAGCTATATCCTACGCTTTCTTCTTATATGCTTATTCCACCGTATCTTAAACTAAGTAGTGGATAGAATTATGATAAGAAACTTATATTACGTCAGAGATGAACTAGATTAGATATGATCTAAATATTCAGATATAAGATTAACCAGCATACCACACACATCACAGGAATCTAAACAGGTATAATTGACGATAACAATACGTGATCTCATAGCTTATCAGTCCCTTTGATCATACTACCTTTAGTACCATGTAATGCTGATAGACATTTAACGACCGACAGAAAATCATATTTAATAAGAGATTCAGAAAGCACTGTCATATATAGTGCGAGTCATATAGTGCCCATAAGATAAGTACCGTCATACCTCGCCCTTCTTGCTTCGGCCATCATACCCACATTTCGCATTCAAGGTTATTGCTAGTATGAGAATACTCCGCTTATGTATAATGCAGAGAAACTAAATGATACCAATGTCATTATTTAATATCGGTAGCACTCTTATAATCACTCTGTTGGTCCTATTATATTAGTAATTTTTCACCTTTCGAAAATATATACTCTCTTACCTAAAAACGTTCCTTCCCTATTTTATACTCAATCTATATCTTAATCCAATCTTCCCTCTCATGTGTATTTACAAAGAGTTTTTGAGTTGC
>NW_020870059.1:354079-361579 GCF_003789085.1 Penaeus vannamei
GCCTAAGTGGTGATGAAAAACAACATAATGATGGGCGCCGAGAGGGGAGGGGGATTAGGAATAAGAGACGGCGAGAGGAAGGCAGTGGAGAAAGGCGCGGCGAGGAAGGAGTGGAAATGGGGTTTGTGCTCCACGAAGGGAAGGAAAGCGAGTGACGAAGAACATGAGAGAGGAAAGGAACGATCGTATCTATGGAAGAATAAATGAAAATAAAGCAACGACTAAAGGAAAGAAGTAAAAAAAAAAAAAAAAGCTTGAAAGAGGGCAAGCAGGGTAGAGTAAAGAGGAAATTGGATGGGAAATGAGGGAAATAAGAGGCACTTATGGCTTATGGATACGTGTCAGTGCAGGGGAGGAAGGGCGGCGAGAGGGCCCGCGAGAGGGCTCCTTGGGAAGAGACCAAATGAGAATAAACAGGAGGAGGGGAAGAAGAGCGTGATTACTGAGAACAAAGAGAAGAGAAGAGAGGAGTGAAATAACGACGGGGAGATGAGGAGATGAGATATGATTGGATTTAATGGCTCGGCGCATATTGTATTTGAAACGTTTCTTTGAGTGTGGTAATGTATGCTGTGATGCAGTGCTTTGAAAGGGGAGGAACCCCAGCCTTAACCCTCTAGTTGCCGGCTTTGCTTGGTGAGATATTATGTTTCACTTTGTCGGTCTGTCAGTTCTTTCTCTTATTCTGCTTACTGTGTCATTCGCTGTTCCGACCTTCGAAATAATTACTGGTCTTCAGCCTCCGAGTTCCAACATTCCGTTCCGTACTCGGCTGCTGGGGTTTCTGGGGCGTGGGCGTTATAACTTGTCGTCAAGGAAGCTTCGTATGCAACGCAGTAACTTTGGGAACTAACATAGCGATCACACTCTATACTAATCGAGTCTGTATGTTATACTTGTATGTGGATTTCATGCATTTACTGAATGCAAAATTCTGCACATTATATATATTTGTGTATGAGGAAAACACGTATCTCACCAGCATATCATAACATATACATTTATGCACGACTTATACAATATCAAACAATCATTCATAACATGTAAAGCCAAACGACGAATAAATGTAACATTGAACACACGATACATCGCACGTAACAACAAAACTAGACTGAACTTTACACGTAAAAAACATCTCTGACACAGATAAGTCAATATTCATGATGGATCAAAATGTCTAATTCATTTGAAAAAATAACTTCACGGATATTACCTCTGACACAGATGAGAAATGTAGCCTAGATTGACAACTTTAAAAGTTTTATCTAATTTTGGTCAGACAAAAATGTGTATTAGACCAAGTACGACCAACAGATACAAATGCATACGTCAAACGACACATGAACACTGATTTTCGCACAAACAAAACCACACAGAACATCAATGCTTAAACAGTAACGGTTATTAAGCCCATGGAATTACCACGATGCGAGACTCGCTCAGCGAAGCTAGAACATTTACATGGAACAGATAAGAAAAAAATAACTCCAAACAAAACAGACAGACACACACAGACAGAAACACACACACACACACAACGACACACACACACTAACATGATCTCAAAATTCTCTCGCTGTAAACGCGAACCGAAACATATCGGAAAACACTGTACATTCATGCATATTACCTACCTATCTATTTTGCCCACCCAAGTGCTAAATTTTTCATGTGTAACGATTACTGAAAAATGTTTTTTTTTCTACACAAACGATTATTTTCTTCGAAAATGCTTTGTTCATATTACCTTCAAAAATGGTTACATTTAGGTAAAGGTCTAAAATGGTAGTTATTACAAATGGAAAATTCTTTCATAAACAATAAACGCAATGGAAACCAGCCCGCATTATGTTTCTTTTTTCTTTTGGTTTGGTTTCCTCGTAACTGGAGGGAAAAATGAAATTCTTTATTATCAACATTAACGTAAAATACCAGCACTTTTGCGGCCGCCCAAGACCTGGGCCACGAGGCAGGCAACGTGAGCTAGCTTTCGATAAAGCTCCTGTTCGACAAGCTTTGGAAACTTGTAGCTTTCTTGACAGTTGGTTTACAGGAATAATTAGCTGGCCATAAACAAACAAAGACAGGTATTTGAAACACGTATCTTTGGACACCTCTCTCTGAGGAAGATAATGTTGGTGTCGATCTGTATGATAAAAAGGGCACCAAGTCAACACCATGGACTGGCTCAACGATGCAAACGGTCAAATCAAACGGCCTTTGACCGCGAAGGATCCCACTGCAGACCTTGGGGACGCCAGGCGTCGCGCGCAGTTAGCTGGCCACGCGGTAGTATGGCAATGGATTTGCATCCGCCATGGTCTGGTGTCATTCCTCTCTTTAAGAAGCTTTTGTGTGTGGGTGTGAGTGCCCCGGGAGCGAGGGGAGCCTGCGGTCCAATGGGCGAACCGGGAGCTGTCCGTCCTCATCCATTCAGGTCTCGGCATTAGTCATCGAGAAACCGCTGATGGTGAGGTGCATGAGGACGCGGCTGAAGGACCTGGACCCAACCCGGGGAAGTATGCCGTGCTGCAGGTTGCGGGGGTCGGCTACGGTAGACGCCTATTAAAATGGCTACTGGCAGGGACGATCTTTTGAATACCAATATCTTTTTTTCATAATAAAGGATTCCTTAAAATATATCAGACATAATTCACGTTATATACAACGTGCTAAGAACTATCCAATTTGCCCCGAATGAACCATGTGCCTGATATCCTTCTCATCGAGGGACCGCCACCCAGAACTGTAGCATCACTTTGCCGGACTTAAGGAGGGTTATGGCCGTCTCTTTATTAATATTCAAACACGAATTATTCTATATGTATACACCTATCTTGTAAAAATGTAAAAGAATACTGGAAGTTCCTCTAAAAGAAATATAAATGTAGAAAGGTATGAATGAGGGTGGATATCTTCACAATACAAGAGATGTATTTGACCGGTTTCGATTCTATCTTCGCCAGAAATACATATACGTGTCTGTGTATTTCTGACGAAGATAGAATCGAAACCGGTCAAATACATCTCTTGTATTGTGAAGATATCCATTCTCATTCATACCTTTTCTACATTTGTCAACATGAATACGGTTCAAGAAATATAAAGTCTCATCAACTTTAGATTAGGTTAAGTTGGATCATCTTTCTATATTGACCTCATGTTTCGAGCCTAAAAGCCAGCAAGTTCATAGGCAAGAAATATGTAAAATACTGTACAACGCAATGGGAGGGCAAACGTGACTTACATTACTCTATGGAAAAGAAGGACGAGGCTTGGAAACACAGCGACCATTGAGGCATCACACTGCTCAACATACCAGGCGAGATGCTTGCTTACTTCCTTTTGTTATTTACCAGAGACCTCCTTGTGCTTTAAGCCATTATTGGTGAAGCAACAAACCTATTAATAAAATATGCAGAGGGATACGTCTGACTTCTTTCCTGCAAATTCAGAAGTGAGACAAGGATGCATGTTGTATCATCATTTTTCAATACTTGCATGTACTTGAGACTGGTCTCTATTAGCGACTTTTGATACATTTAGCAGTAAGGTAAAAGCACTGAGTCTAGAGGTTTCTTTTACCGAAGCCATGTCTTAGGAGTTCAATTCATTTTTCTAGGCTGCTGGAACAAGATTTCAACAAATGGGATGGTGAGATGGCAGAACTCATAAGCTCTCGATAGGAATGTTTGGAGATATTGGTACCTGTGTAGAAGGATCAAGCTACACGACTTCAAGGTCCAGGTATAACCAGTTTTAGTGTGCATTGCCAGAATCTAGCAATTTAGGTTGGACTGTGGGTTGGGCAAAATTACCAAACCTTTCATGGGGAACTTGAAACGAGTTGGGCAGCTTGCTTTGTGGGCCACACTTTAACCTCCATGGGTTGACTGCCTGAAAGGTCCTTTTTCGTAAGGAACTACACATGTGCAGCTAAAGGCCACAGAATAAGCCAAGGCTTGATATTAGCTACAAAAAATGTGTTAGTCTTACTTGTCAGTTGCTCTCCCTGGCAGTGCTGATTTCCACTCCTTCTAGTCACCGAGCAACAAGTGCACACGCAAACATATTTTTCTATATCCATTGTAGATAGTTTAAACTGTCATTAGATTTTGTTTTCTATGTACTGTTTGTGAAGTTTTAAGTGGGTTGAAACAGGTCCCACACTACACTGGGTGAGTGTTGGGCATGTTTGTGAAAGAAGATCGAAGAGGCAGCTCGCTGTCTCCCCAGCTGGCAAAAGCCCAACCTGGCTTCTGTATGATGTGTGCGGGTGTGACCAGGACTGCTACAATCTAGATATGTATGTTTACGTTACCCATACACATATTCACATATACTTATGCACATACATACAGACACATTCATACCCATACGCACAAACATGAAAACAAATGCCTGACGCCTCGTTGGTAGATACTTCCCTGGCAGTTCCCTTAAACACAAAATTTCCCAGAGTAATGAAATGCAGAAAATTGTAGTCCCTGAATCCGAGAGGCAGACTGCACTGTCGGGCTCCACTGCAACAGCTGACCTATGGCCTCGTGTCAGTACGGGGTCACAGAGGGTCGTCATCCAAGCGTGTCGAGGGGGGACTTCGGGTCTTGTTTTGCGGTTGTTTCCCCTCGTTACTGTCTTTTCTTATTTCAATTAACCATCTATATGGCCAACCTGCCCACGATGTTACTTTATACATAAAAGCTTTTCCAAGTTAAAGTTGTTACCATTATAATACTTTCCATCGTTATATCATACCGTAACAAAGGAAGAACTTATTCGAAGCATCGGTTTTCAGTTGTCTATATGAATGTCCTACCAGTGTGTAAAAGTGCAGTGGAGTCGGCTGTGCAATACAATATCACATTTTCATCCTTCCGCGAGCCAGCGCTTTGGTTGTAAACGCAAAATGCAAAAGAATTATTTTTATTTTGGACGATTTTTTGTAACATGTTAGTTAAAACAAAGACATTGCAATTTTATTTCTGTTCAATGATTTTCCGTATGCCAAGGCAGTTAATTATTTGTATTTCTTAATTCAAGCTTGCTGCATATCTGCACATCACTTTTATCTACAGGAGGCCATGGTTATTATCCAATCACACAATCAGAATTATTTAAGTCGAGTTACGCAAATGACATCAGTCGCCTGTCATTGTCTGCCGGTAAATGTCTCGTATATTAGAAATCACACATTCCCTCGATTCGCGTCTGTTCAGTGATGTCGGGGAGTATTACTTCAGTCTCTGTCCCTGTGATCTGATTTTATGGGATGCGGTGATGAGTGGACGGTGAGGGAGTCGAGAACTTAACGGCATGAATCGGCGGTTGCATCTAACTACATGGCAAAGGTGACGGGTTTGCGCGGATGGGTAATGGGAGGTTTTGAGGCAGTTTCCGGCTATTTGCCAATTGGACGTCCGTGGGCTGCTGACCACCGTGTCCTGGCCGGGGAAAGGTACGCGCTGGAAGCTGCTGGAAATCTATCTGTGCTTTTCCTATCGGGGGAGACTCTCCTAGTGAGTCTGAGAGATTTCTGGAGAGACGAAGTGGCACTTGGCTCAGATCTCCGTCCGAGAGACTGCTGGTCCGGAGGGAACGAAAGAGGGACGTACTTTGCGAGCGTGGGAACGTGCAGTGTGTTGGGGGCGGTGGGCGGGCGGGGCGTGGGGGGAGGGGGGGGGGCTGATCGAACAGAAAATTTCCCACCTAGAATTTTTTTTTTCCATATTTGTATGATGCTTAGGGCTGGGGGGGGGGGGAGACCGGGGCGACGAAAGACGGACAGATAAGGGAATAAATGTGTATTTTTTTTTTAAACCAACAAAATAAACATAAACATGCATAATCAACAAACAGAAATATCCACGGGTTCAGCCCTCACCTCAGCGTCGCTTGGGCGTACCATTCGATGGCTCCCTTCTTGACGGCCGCCACGACTCGCCGCACCCCTCCTTGTGGAACGGACACACCTTCCAGTACGAGCGGCTCTCGGCGAGCAGGGCCAGGCACCTGTGGGCGGGGGAAGGGGGGGGGGTAGAGCGAGAAGTTGGCTTCCTTAAGCTGATGTAAGTTGAAGTTTTGAAAGTCAAATCAGCTGGAAGGCGCGTTGGGGTGGCTGGATGTCTTAGAACTTTTGTGGGGGAGAGAGTTGACTTCATTTAATCAGCAAAAGAGGTAGAAGAGAGAGAGAGAGAGAGAGAGAGAGAGAAAAGAAAAAAGTAAACCTTTCTACTTCATATCCCCTTCATATTGTCACATTTCTCTCTCCTTCCTCTGGCGTTTCTCTCCCCTCTTTCTATAATTTCTCAATTCACATGTTTCTCTTTGTTTTCCCTTTCCATCACTGCTACTGACCTCAGAAGCGCGTCGAGGCGGATGGCGTGCGTCTTGGAAGGCGTCGGGAAGACGTCTCTGTGGCGTCTGACCTCCGTCAGGCTGTGCTCGAGGAAGTTGGTGTAGGAATCCGCCAGCATTTCCTCCTGGGGAAGGAAGGGGCGCGGCTGGTTAGGGCCTCGAGGGGCATCAGCATCCCTCCATTCATGTCATTCTATACATTCACTAATTTACACACACACACACACACACACACACACACACACACACACACACACACACACACACACACACACACACACACACACATGCTCCTGTTCTACTCTAATTTATGGTTTCTATTCAGCCACAAATCATAATGATAGTTTAAAAGTTTAAAATTCAAAATATGTTCAGAGCAGGTAAGCCCGTGTGCCTCATAACTTCTCGGGAACAGAAAAGGGACCATTTGAGTGTTAATAAGAAAATCCCGAGCTTTACCTTCCTTCGCCTCGCTCGTGTTGTTGGTCAAATTATTATTTTTTTGAATTCCGGACCACTTAGTATTTTGTAAACTCCTAGAATACTGAAAATAGCCCTTCACTATCAATCAAAGGACACTGTATTGCCCCTAAAAATGCATCTGAATGCAATCCTGACCTCAGAATCCAGGTCCGTTCTTTAAGCAATTGACGAGAGTCCGTCTGAGCATTCCGGGCCCGTCAGTCGATTTCCGGACACACAAGTGAATTTGTCAACAATTTCATGCGGCGTTCGGGACACGCGCGCGCGAGCGCCGAATATTCACACCCGAACTCAAATGTTTCCCTTTCGTCGCTCGCTCAAAGGTGTTTTCACATCGAGCGTCTGCGTGTTCCGCCTTTGATCCCCTGAGCCGGTGAACGTGCGGCCCGACCCGTCTGCGAGTCAAAATACGGGCCGCGTTTCTCTCCCTTGCAAGGACCTGGTCGCTCCTCTCTCTCTCTCTCTGCCCACCCCTTTCTCTCGTTCTCTCTGCGCCCCTTTCTCTCTCTCTCTCTCTCTCTCTCTCTCTCTCTCTCTCTCTCTCTCTCTCTCCTCTCTCTCTCTCTCTCTCTCTCTCTCTCCCTCTCTCTCTTCCTCCTCCCTCTCTCTCCCTCCTCCTCTCCCTCCCTCCTCCCTCTCTCTCTCTCTCTCTCTCTCTCT
>NW_020870059.1:371579-374079 GCF_003789085.1 Penaeus vannamei
TTTGTCTATCTATCTTACCTACTTTGATCCTTTTCTCCCGTTCAATTCTCCTCTTTTCCCTCCTGCCCCTTCCATTTCCCCTTCTCTTCTCTTCCCTCTGTCTCCTTTCTTCTTCCTTATTCGCTCCACGTTCTTCTTCCTCTCCCTCTCCTCCTTTTCCCTCCCCTTCCTTTCCTCTAAGCATACCCCTTCGCTCTCCCCTCTCCGTTTTCCTCTTTCTTCCTCCATTCGTCTTCTCTTTCTATCCCTTCCCTCCCCTTCTTCCCTATCTCCGCCCCTCTCTTTCCCCTCGTCCCTTGGCTCTCCCGCCTCCTGTCCCCTCCTGTCCCCCTCCCCTCCCCTATCCATTTACCCTCCCCTTCTCTCTCCTCCCCTTGCCCTCCCTCCCTTCCCCTGCCTTTCTCCTCTCCTCTCCTGTCCCCTCCCTTCCCCGTCCCCTATCCATTTACCCCTCCCCTTCGCCCCTCCCTCTCTCTCCCTCCCCTCCTCCCCTCTCCCTTCCCCCCTCCACTTACCTGTCCTCCCTCGTGGAGAGCCACATCTTGAGGTGGATTTGGCCCTGGATGTTGGATCGCAGGGAGCGGCCCTCCAAGGGGTACCACTTATCCAGACCGGTGCTTGGATATCCTGCGGGACGAAGGACGCGGAGATTTAGTGGGCGGGGAAGGGTTAGGGGGTGAGGGGGAATGGGGAGAGACGGGGGAGGCACGGGAGAGGGGTTGAGGAGAGGTTGAGGCGGGGGAGAAGGGTGGAGGGGAGGGGAGGCGCGGGGAAGGGTAGAGGGAGGGGAAGAGTGGGGAGGGGATGGCAAGGCGGAAAAGGGAGGGTGAAGAGGGAAGGAGGCGGAAGAGGAAGGCGGGGAGGCGGCAGAGAGGGGGACGGGGAGGGAGAAAGGAAACTCGAAGACACGTGGGAGCGAGGGAGTGGGAGAGGAAGGGAGGGGAGGACAAGGAGCGGAGGGAGGCGAGGCAGGAGGAGGGGGTGCGTGTGCGTGTGCAAAAGGAACCGCGGGACAAAGCGGGGCAGGAGGAGCGGCGCTGAATAGGATGCAGGATAATGCACTTGGCGGAGGCTGAGGGGATAAGAAGGTGATGAAAGGATAATGGAAGGGCGGAGGGAGGCGGAGGGATAAGGAGGCGCCGAGGAGGAGAGGAAGACGGGGAGGAGAGGAAGACGGGGAGGAGGCGGCGACGGGAATAAAGGAAGGGGCAAAGGGACGGAGGAATAAAGCAGGCCGAGGATGATGGAGGGGTGAAAGAAAATGGCGAGGAAGGCAAGAGAGGGGAGGAGGGCCAAGGGTAAAAGGAGGAGGCAAAGGATAGAGGGTTAAAAATAGGTGCTCGTGATAGAAGGTTGAAAAGTGATGAGAATAGGAAAATGAAATAAGTGAGAGAGAGAGAGAGAGAGAGAGAGAGAGAGAGAGAGAGAGAGAGAGAGAGAGAGAGAGAGAGAGAGAGAGAGAGAGAGAGAGAGAGAGAGAGAGAGAGAGAGAGAGAGAGAAGAAGAAAGAAGAAGAGAAGGACAAGAGAGAGAGAAATACAGACCGACACACACACAGAGAGAAGAGCAAGAAACAGAAAGAAGGAGAGAGGGAGAGAAAGAAACAGACAGAAGGCAGAGAGGAGAGAAGGAGAGAGGCAGAGAAACAAACCGAGACAGACAGACAGACAGACAGGTGACCTCGCATGACCAGCAAGCGAGCAAGAGCAGGAAGGGGCGAGCAGCGAGCGAGCAGCACTCCGACGGCCATCAAGCGAGCCAATTTAAAATCAGTCATGAGATGGGACGCTTCGCCCCGACTCCAGATGAGAAGCGAACGGCCCTCCACTACGCTCGCGTCCTCACCGCTCTCGGGGTCGGCTCCTCGGCTCTTTGTGGCCGTCTTCGCCTCCTCCGCCTTTTCTCTTGGTTGCTCTCGCTTTCCTTTTGCTCAGTTATTCGATCTGTGTGTGTCTCTCTTTCTGTCTGATTGTCTGTCATTCTGTCTCTGTCTGCCTGACTCTCTGTCTCTGTCTCTCTCTCTCTCTCTCTCTCTCTCTCTCTCTCTCTCCTCTCTCTCTCTCTCTCTCCTCTCTCTCTCTCCTCTCTCTCTCCTCTCTCTCTCTCTCTCTCTCTCTCTCTCTCTCTCTCCTCTCTCTCTCTCTCTCTCTCTCTCTCTCTCTCTCTCTCTCTCTCTCTCTCTCTCTCTCTCTCTCTATCTATATATACATATATAATATATATATATATATATATATATATATATATACTATATATATATATATAATATATAATATATATATATATATATATATATATATGTCTGTTTATTTATCTAATCTCTATCTCTCTTTCTGCCCTCCTCCCTCTTATCCTCTCTCATCTGTAATCTCTCTCTCTCTCTTTCTCTCCCTTCCTCCTTCCATCCCTTTCCATCTATCTATATCTATCTATTCACCTGTCTCCCCTCTCATCTCTCTCCTTCTTTCCCTCTCCCTCTTCCACTCACCCGTAATCACGA
>NW_020870059.1:379079-384079 GCF_003789085.1 Penaeus vannamei
TCTCTCTCTCTGTCTCTCTCTCTCTCTTCTCTTTCTCCCTCTCTCTCTGTCTGTCTGTCTGTGTCTCTCCTCCCTCCTCCTCCCTCTCTCTCTCTCTCTCTCTCTCTCTTCCTCCCTCCCTCCCTCACTCTCATCCCTTTCTCTTTGCACATTACATCCTCGCTATAATTAATCCGTTCTTCTCTTCGGCTGAGCGACTCCTGCGTTCCAATTTCTCCGTCCCTCTCCCCTTCATCTCTTTCTCCTCCGCCCTATCAGCTCTCGCTCCCCTTCCCTCACCCTATTTATAGAGGGATATAAACAAGACATAAAAACGCGAAGTAAATAAACCTGCTCCCACGTTCCTCTCCTTTCCCTGCCGCAGAGGTTGTTGCGGCGGGCTGGGCGAGGGCGCGAAGAGTGAGGGAAGGCGGACTGGGCTTTAATTCTTGGCTTGCCGCATAACCTGTTGGTGCGAAGTGGATGCTTTCCTTTACATTGCAGTGGGCGTTTTTCATTGTCAGGTTGAGTATTTTCTGTCATATTATAGTAACAGTTTCCCACTATATCGCAGCGGGCATTATCTATTATATCGTAATGAATATTTTCCATCATGTCTCAATAGGTATTTTCCATTATATCGCAGTAAGCATTTTCCATCATATAGCACTTATTATTTACATTTCATCACAATGGACATTCCCTTTAAATCGAAATGGTATATTTTTAATTATGTTACACTGAGTACATCAAAATAAAAGTGGAGTTTCTGTAATTCTTTCCCAAACAATTACAGAAATATTTTATGAATTCAGCGTTGTTAGTTTCCATGCGGCACAATTTAGATTTATTTCACTGATATCTTGCATAACCTTAGTCTTTACAGCCTTTAAATGATTGTATTGATGAACATGTCCGGGAACTGGTTTCTTCTGGCTCAGAGTGGGAGAGCCGTTGTGTATCAGCACTTGTAAAAGCAATCGGTCGAAATTCACACTTTTGTGTATTATTTGCAGTTCCGCCGATTCAAAAGGCAACCTTATTTTTCTCTCTCTCAGATAGAACATCTTGTAACGAATCATTTCGTAACTTTGATCTCAGGGAAGATCTTTGTTCTGGAGAGGAGGCTACGGAAAAGGACACTTGTTTTGAGCTGATATCATACTTAGTTGCCCTTGTATATTACAATATAAAGTTTCGGTTTTATAAACTATTATATTTTGGAGACCCCCTTTAACATTAATTCTTACTTCGTTTAGTCGGAAAGATTTCTTGAGAGCAAGATTTCCAAAAACACATTTATACGAAGATCTCAACGGAACAATTTGGGATGTCAGTGCAACGTTCGATACCAAATGAGATGAATATATTAACTGAAACCAACTTGCTCTGATAATCCTCCAAGGCCAAAAAAATATGAAAAACGAATGAACGCACATTATCATTATTATCAGAAGGGCTTTGGCACACGTATATTTCTAGTTGTAATATCCTGTCTAGGTATTTAATTGCTTTTGCACAATAATTCCAGCTACCTCATTAGCAAATGATGATCATTATAATGTACATAACTTAATATCATGAAGAAGGGTGTCACCTCGATAAGCGAGTTAGATCAGCTTAATCATTTTGATTAAATTTAGCGAAATTTCAGAACCACTAATAGCATCAAAACTGCCTTGTGATTATGGCTTCTGTTGTGTTTGAATTAAAGATATTAAAAGCGCCATCAAGCACTTCAATTGAGGGCAAGTCATTTTCATTCAACTCCTCAATTTTTAAAAAATAAAGTTGCCCACAGATGTCAACTTCATGCATAAGGTCAAATGTAATTGTTATTTTGTCTCTGCAAGCTTCAAAAAATGCATGCGAGCACTTGCAGACACGCCTACACATACGCATAAAGACAAAGAAGAAGTAGAAGAAGGAGAGGGAAAGAAAGAAAGAGAAAGAAAGAAAAACATACATCCCTACAGGTACAAAAATACACATTTCCCGAGCAGAAAATGTTATTCCCTCTTAACTTCACGACGGTTCCTGAATCCACACTAACGATTTGCTTTCGTGGTTCGCCTTCCGTGGACAACGAACACTCGGCGTTTTCTCTGAACGTCCTGTACGGGTAAAACTCGACCCAAAATCGCTCACAACGCGGTCAACCGATTTTCCGATACCGCCGCCCCGCCATTTCTTGCACATTCGTTTTCGCGGAGAAGTACGTAGGAGCTTCTGCCATGAGTGCCAGCGTGGACTGCGCGGACGGCCGGTTATGCACGGCGTATCCACTCCCGCTTCGGAAAAGGCCATGAACCAAAAACCAGAGCGAGAGGAACAGAAAACATACATCTCTCTATATATATGTATATATATTGGACAAGAGACATTTCCTTCTAGTTAAGAATCACGACGACGCGATGGCGGTCTGATTTCCCCGGGGAGGCTCCTGCGGCGGCCGCGCCTTAAGCAGGAGCGAGGGCTTTGGCGGCCGCAGCTGGCGATAGAATGCTGCGCCGATTTCCATACCTTTCTCTTTTCCTTTCATTTCATTTGTCTTGCACATAAACACACACCACCACACCACTATATACTATATATATATATATATATATATATATAATATATATATATATATATTAATATATATATATATACAGTAGAAAAATCAATGCACAAACTAAATTTATTAAAGAAATCTAGTATGTGCATTGTTTTTTATTACCATACCAATACGTAGAGTAGAATTTTGCTATATGTACACTTCACAACACACACACCACCACACACACACACACACACACACACACACACACCACACACACACACACACCACACACCCACAATAAATATATATATTATATACTATATATAATATATATTATATATATATATTCACACCACACACACACATGTATATTTATATGCCATACATACATACATACATACATACATACATATATATATATATATATATATATATAATATATATATATATATATATATATTTATTATTCTATAGACAATACATATACACACACACCACAACACACACACACACACACACACACCACACACACACAACACTATGTATATATATATATATAAATATATATTATACTATATGTGTGTGTGTGTGTGTGTGTGTGGTGCTGTGTGTGTGTGTGTGTGTGTGTGTTGTGTGTTGTGTGTGTGTGTGTGTGTGTGTGGTGTGTGTGTGCGTGTGTTGTGTGTGTGTGTGGTGTGGTGTGTGTGTGTGTGTGTGTGTGTGTGTGTGTGTGTGTGTGTGTGTGTGTATCTGCTGTGTTGTGTTTGCGTATGTGTGTATTTTTCCTATATCTGTCTATCCACATGTATAGACACATACAGTGCACACATGTGTATGAATGCATTCAGCCGGACCGAAGGCGAGAGAACCGAGCCCGCAGAGGAAGCGAACGAGAGAAAAACCTTTTAGTGAGATTGCTCCAAATTAGTCACTTACTGACCCTTCTATATTTTTTTCTTCATCCAACCAACCATTTTCCTTTGTCTATTACATTTTTTCTCTTCTGTCTAAAAGCTTCTTCCCATTTTCGTTGTTCCCTCAACCTATCATTTCATCTTTTCCTTCTTTAATCTCTTTTTCCATTTCTCTGCACCCTTTCTGTCAGGACAATATATTCCTCTCTCTTTTCTTCGTTAAACGGAATGTTGACTCTCTTCCCGCCCTTATCGACATTTTCATTTTCAGAAATCCCGAGGCCAGTTTCTTTCTGAAGATTAAACAGACTTTGCACATTCGTGACGCATCACTCAGTCAGCTGATTATGTTTTTTGTACACAGAAGAGTCTCGTTGGAGCGTTCGGCGTCGGTGAGTGACGTCATTTCGAACCCGTTGGCCCTTGCGTCCGGCTGCGGCGTGCGCGTGCGCTGTCATTGCTAATTCGTTGCGCACTTTTTATCGCTGCTGGTTATTGGTGCTGTTGTCTGTTGTTATTCTATGTTATTATTTTATATTCATTATGGCCTATTGTTAATCATTGTTATTGTTAGTATGCACTATTCTTATTATTCAGTCTTCTATTAGTATTATTATCAATATCAATATTTCTATATGATTACTATTATATTATTATTATAAACTACTTGCTATCATTATGCATTATTTCATTACGCGCTAGCAATAACTATTATTATTATCAAATATTTATTTATTGTTATCATTATTATATAATCTTAACAATATTACATCATTATGGTATCTCTTATTCGTTATCATTTTAATGATTATCATATCACCATATTTATTAGTTAACAGTAATAGATTATAGATCGAATATGGCAATGATTAGTGAATAATCATCATTATTATTACTTTACATTATTATCACTACATTATCATTTATTGCCTTTTGTTAGTAGTAGTATCATTCATTATCATAATGCATGATAATTATGATTGTTGTTATGTTATTATTCGTCATTAACTGTTGTTATTTATTATTTTATCATTATAATTTTTGTTAATTTATTATTATTATTATTTGTCTTGTACTCTTCGTCTTTTTTTATTACCCATTATCACTATAAGGAAATTCATTAATGTCATTTTTTCTTATCATTATTACAATTATATATCAATACTTGCACATGTGTGTATGTGTGGTCCGTACGTGACGAACTTGCCAAGTATTCGTGAGGGTCGACATCAGGCTTAAATCTTCAAGAACAGCCTTCATTTTTAGATAAAGACAGATATTGCTGCCTGTATAACATCAAATAAAGATATATGAAAATCCGGGAGGCCGAAGACAGCCTGCGTAGAAACCGAAGCCAAAATACATACAAAATAGAAAAGTTTATCTATTCTTTCATGGAGTTCTCTCCTCTTCGAAAGAAAAAGTACCCTTATGTAAGTGTACATCATCAACATATGCTCTTGTCTTGAATTTTTCCCCTGTCTAAACATAAACCTATTGTTCAGAAACATCTGTTACCAATACTGTCAAAGATAAAGTTGCCCCGGGAAAGTTGGAGACACAAA
>NW_020870059.1:394079-399079 GCF_003789085.1 Penaeus vannamei
TTTGCGCAAATGTCTTATTCTTCATGACTGATGAGATGACGCAAATCCTCTTAGAAGCGTTAACAGTTTTAAGGAATATCTTGTTTTCCTAAAGGGAAAAAAATGCAGAAAATTGCCATGTTCTTGTATATAGATGTTATTTTTATGCAAGGAATGTCAGTCGTAAATAAGTGTACAGATATATAGTTAGACAAACATGGTAGATAAAAAAGATACATAAAGAAAGAAAGGAGAGAGAGAGGGGGGAGAGAGTGAGAAAGATTGGTCTTTCATTCTTCCTGCACTGGTCGTTTAATGTTTTAATTGTCAACCACACATTTCACAGAAGCTTATCTTTCGTTCGTTATTTTTCCGAATACACACATGTAATTATAACGAGCAAATAAATCATGCAAAAGGAATTCAGGTCGACTTGTTCTGCGTATTTTTTTCATCTCATTATAGAAAAGCAATACAAAAGAGCGCTAGTTTCAGATAATTGCTATTGGGGAATTGCCATGTTAATTAATCCCGAGAATTACTCGAGAGAGAGAGAGAGAGAGAGAGAGAGAGAGAGAGAGAGAGAGAGAGAGAGAGAGAGAGAGAGAGAGAGAGAGAGAGAGAGAGAGAGAGAGAGGAGAGAGAGAGAGAGAGAAGAGAGAGAGAGAGAGAGAGAGAGAGAGAGAGAGAGAGAGAGAGAGAGAGGAGAGAGAGAGAGAGAGTGAGAGAGAGAGAGAGAGAGAGAGAGAGAGAGAGAGAGAGAGAGAGAGAGAGAGAGAGAGATAAGAGTGAGTGAGAGTGAGAGAGAGATGAAGAGAGAGAGATTCATGTAAATTAAAAGTCATGTAACACTTTACATGGCACAATAATGAGGCCAACCATGAAACAGAAAATCCTTCATTTAACAGGAGGTGATGTATTTATTAAGGACGATTAAGCTCTCTGCAAAATGGAAGAAGTGACCTAAAAAATTCGTAGATATAAATGGACTTCCGTTCAAAATTCATTCCGCAAAAGAGTGAAACATGATGTTCCTTTTTGATTTCTCGCTCATTTACCGTCCCTATTTATTATCTATTCATATTTTATTCACTTAATCATCCACTATTCTGCCTCTTCCTGGTCAATGTCTGAACAACCAATTAGCATGGAAAATAGACCTTCATTTCCTATAAGGGCGATTGTTGTGGGATATACCACCACTTTTTCGACTTAATGAAATGGGGGTTCATTTTAACTTTTTCTCTCTGTAAAAAAAAAAAAAAAAAAAAAATAAAAAAAAAAAACTCGTGGGGGGTAGAGAGAATTGGTTGATTCATGATTTAGGACAGGAAAAGTTGCTCATTCGTGATAATTGTCTATCGCAGTTACCTTGATTCATTATCTAGTTGTACTTATATATATCTAATCATTATCTACATTATTATGTAAATCGTAGAACTATTATTAATTATATAATTGAATACTCTCTTTATATGTATTGTTTTATTATGAATTATCATGGTATATTATCAATTCTATTTGTACGTTTCTCCAACATTAATTCATTATCTTCATTTATTATAGTATTGGCTTGTTTTTATCATGTCTATTGTTACTATGTTTATTCTAATTATATTTATTATTCGATTTTTATTACTTTATTATAATATTATTCATCACTGTGATTTCATTATTTATTATGCTATCATTCCAATTACAGTTATCTATTTACTGATCATTTTTCAATCTATCATTATTCATTTATCATTATTTTACTTATTTGGCTTCTTTTTTAGTTGTTGGTTGCTATGTAGGTTTGCTATTTGGTTATTGGCTATGGTACTAGGTTTTGATTTGTGTTTAGGTTGTGTGTGTGTTTAGGTTTATCATTATCTGATATATTTTGGCTCATTCAGTCATTTATTATATTATTTATCTTATTATATATTGTTACTTATCAGAAACGCAATACTAATTTTGGTTTTGTACATAAACCAAATAATTTGATATAGTAATTAATTAAATTGGATACATTACGTCAATGAAAAACATTCGATAATGATATATGTATTTATATATGTAGTGATCCAATAAGTTAAAAGTAATAAATCATTATTTAATTATATTAACAAAATAAGCTAATCAAAACAATACAAACATCATATTATATGTAATGATTTAATATATTGATGATACCTTTGTAATGGTCAATTAAATAATGCGAATTTATTGGATAATGATAATGATCATATAGATAATGATGATTGTGATATTTTTGGTTGTAAGTTAGGTTGTGAGTTCTGGTGTGTGTGACTTACGGTATAAGCTAATGGTGATTGTTAATATGGGATTGTGGCATGTGGTGGTGGGGTTTGGTGTGAATTGGATTGGGTGGATTTGAAAGTGTAAATAAGTGGTGTTGTGAGTATTAGGTAAGTTGATAGGGCATATTGTCCCGATAGGCAATGATTGTAAGTGTAGTGATGTAAAGTGATTAGTTAGATTGTGATAGTAGATGTGTTGTGGATTGAAAGTGATGATTGATGAGTGAGGGTTGTGTGGATAGTTAGAGTGTGTGTGAGTCGTAATGATTGATACAGATATTGTGTATATGTAATGTTAGATTAATTCATAATTAAGTTAAGTGGTAGTGATAATATTTTCATATTTTCAATAAGAACTAGTAATTGATAATAGTAGCTTTGGTTGAATGCATTTAATATTATAAAATGATTAATTCTTTTTAGATTAATTGATATTGTTTATTATAGTTTGATTGAATATTATAGGAGAATGATAATTACTTTAGTATGATAATTAATGAATATATCATAAGTCAATATAAAGGATAAATAATTATAATTAATTAATTAATAATAAATGATATAAAATATATATATATAATATTTATTATTATAATATAATTTAATTTAAATTATAGTAATTTTTGTTTTGTTAGGGAGTAGGATTAATAAGATTGATGTATAATATTGACAATTGATGATAATAAATTTATTATTATAAAACAAATATAATATGCATGTCATATGTATGATTTTATTTAAAGAAATGTTAATTAAATGATAATGGTGATTAGTTCATATGATAACAATTAGTTGTAAATTCATCATATCCATCAGCATTAAAATTCAATTTTTTGTTGTCATCAGTTATTAATATCATTAGTCATACATAAGATTTACCATCTACCATGTATCATCATCATCAGCGATTAGGTTATCATCACTATTTGGCCATGTGATACTATATTTAGCTTGCGAAGTCGAAAGAGCAGCCGGCGAACATTAATATCTCCCGATCGGAATCTATTACCTCCTCGAGCTATTATGCGATTCTCACGACATACGAACCGAGAGTCGTCATGCACACATCAATTCTTTCTTCATCACTTCTCACACATCATTCCTTATTCTTCATCCTCACATCTCTCGCAGCTCATTGATCCTATTCTAACTTCACTTCTCACACTATCTCTCATATCTGCCATATATACTAACCATCAATTGCTCACACCATTCCTTTCTTACATTATACACCTGGTCTCACACTCACTCCTTTCTTTCATATCACTTCTCCACTCACATTCCTTATCTTCTCTTATCACTTCTCCCGCCACTCATTCCTTTCTACTGCAACCTTCTCAGCTACTCATTATCCTTATCGCTACATCAACTATCATCCGCATCTCATTTCCTTTCTACATCACTTTCTCGAGCACACTTCCCATAGATGCCTGTCCGTTTGCTACATCACTTTCATTTTCACTCATTTTGGGCTAACGCTTCTACATTCACTTCTCACACGGTCTATTCCTTTGTCTAGACATGCCACCTCTATCTCCGCTTTTACTTCTTATCTATCCTCTCTACAATCAACTTCTCACAGCTCAATTCCTTGTTCTACATCACTTCTCACATTCTCAGTTCCCTTTCTTCATCACTTCGTCTTCGACTCTCACACTGCATCCCTCTCGGCTTCTAACATTACTATTCTCTTCTTCCACTACATTCTTTCTAACTCATGATACACAGCACGACTCATATGTTCGTGTTTCTTCATGACTATCTTACCACTCCCATCATTGTCTACAGCTCTATCGCCAATGCCTTCCTGTTCTACATCACTTCTCAAGCACTCATATTTTCTTCTCGACTTTCTTCCCACGTGCATTCTGCTTTCTCTTATCATCACTTCTCCACTGCATTCGCTTTCTACAAATCACTTCTCCGACTCATTCCTTTTTCTAGCATACAGATCTCACACCATTCCTTTCTAGCAAGAACACTTCTCACATTCTCATTCCTTTCTATCATGTCACTTCTCAACACTCATTCCTTTTCTTGCATCAACTTCTCCCGAACTCGATTTAATTAACAGTCTTGCATTACAGATCACGTTCTCGCACACCTGCATTCCTCTACAATCACTTCTCCGGCACTTCATTGCCTTTCTTCATCACTTCCTGGCCCACCTCATGTCGCTTCTACAATTCACTTCTCCCACATCATTTTTTGTCTGCTCTACATCACTTCTTCTTTCGCTCTCGATTTTCGCTCTTGCTAACATCATTCTTCCCACTCATTCCTTTCTTTCATTCACCTTATCTCTACATACTCTATTTTGTCCTTCCATTTTTCCATATAATTTCACTTCCTCAATGAACACCTCATTACCTTTCTTCATTCTACTTCTCCACTTCGATGATCGCTCTTACAATACTACTTTCTCCACACTGTCACTATCCCTTTATTCTTGCATCAAACTTCTCACACTTCTATTCCTTATTTTCTTGCTGATTCACTTCTCGTCCCACTGCATTCGCTCTATTACAGTATCACTTCTCCGGCTCACTCATTATTTGTTCTTACTTTTCATCAAATCTCGTAACTCATTTCCTTTCTCATGCAATTCTCAAGCGAAATGCATTCCTTTCTTCATATTCTATCTGTTCTCCACATTCATTACTCATTTCCTATTTTCTTATTCATCACTTCTCCCCACTATTTTTCTTTTCATTC
>NW_020870059.1:404079-411579 GCF_003789085.1 Penaeus vannamei
GCTGTTGCGAGACAAGGGGAGGCGCGTGAGAGGGCGTGGGCGTGCGGGCGGCGAGGGGCGGGAGGAGGCGCTGGGGCCGCTTGGGATGGGGGCGCGGGAGCAGGCTTGGGGGAAGAGGGAGAGAGAGGGGAGGCCGAGGAGGGTGGAGGCGGCCAAGGCTTGGCTGTGAGGGCGTGAGGGCGTGGGTGCTTTCGTCGGGAGGAAGGGCTTGACAGAGAAGCAGCGGGAGGCAAGGAAAGGGCGCGAAGAACAAGGAGGAGGGACGAAGGGCGTGGGCGGTGCACCATCGGGGGCGTGAAGCCTATGAGGGAGGGACAGGCGAGCGTGAATGGGGGGGGGGGGTGAGGGAGAATGTGAAAAGGAGATGAGAACGAAAAAAAAGAAGAGGAGGAGAGATAGATAGATAGATAGATGAAAGAGAGAGAGAGAGAAGAGAGAGGAGAGAGAGAGAGAGAGAGAGAGAGAGAGAGAGAGAGAGAGAGAGAGAGAGAGGAGAGAGAGAGAAGAGAGAGAGAGAGAGAGAGAGAGAGAGAGAGAGAGAGAGAGAGAGAGAAGAGAGAGAGAGAGAGGAAAACAAGAAGCGAGAAACCCAAGAAAAGAAAGGAGAGAGGGATGGGGGGGGGACTGATTGATTAAGAGAGGGAAGAGGAGACGCAAAATGAGGGTAAAGATAACAAGAAAGCAGAGAAGGGAGGGGAGAAGCGAGAGAAGAGAAGGCAAGAGAATTCAAAAAGGGGAGACCGAGACGAGACGAGAAAAATGGAAAGAGAAGAGAAAAGAGAGGACGAGACGAGAAAAGGGACGAGACAAAAGAAAGGAAAGAGAAAGCGAGAGACGATGACAATAATAATATATTGACAATAAGATAATGATGATATTAATGATAATAACAAAACAACATAAGCACTGATAATAATGATAATGAAATAATGATGATAATGATGATAACAATAATAAAAGTGATGGAGACAATAACAATGATTATGTTAATGATAATGATACTACTACTGCTACTGCTTGTCACGATGACGATAATTATGATTATAATAACAATAGTAATAACAATAAAAGTGTCAATAATTAGTATATGATGAACGATGACGGTGATGATAATAAAGAATGATTATGATATGATACGTGAATGATAACAACAAAAGAAACAACAACAACAACATAATAATAATAATAATATGATAATAAATAATGATAATGATAATAATAACAACAATAATAATGATAATGATAATAATGATAATGAGGAAGGGAGGAGGATAACAATGGCACTGATTATGATAATAGTGGTGATAATAATAATGATAATAAAAATAATGATACTATTACTGCTTGCTGCCTGCTGCTACTAATATCATAATAAATAACAATATAATGATAATAATAACAATAGTATATTGATGATGATGATCATGATATTTTAAAGTGATAAAATAAGAATAAAGTAACAGTAATAATGATGATGGTGATATATATATATATTAATATATATTATAATATATATTTATATATATATATATATTATATATATATATATATAATATATATATATATATATATATATATTATATATATATATATATATATATATATATATATATATGTATTATATTGTGTGTGTATACTATATATTATATATATATATATTTATATATTTATATATAATATTATATATATATATATATATATATATATATATATATATATATATATATATGATATATATACATACATACATACATACATACATATATATATACTATATAATATATATATTATATTATATTATATTATATATATATTTATATATGTTATGTATATACATTTATCTATATTATATACAGAGAGAGAGAGAGAGAGAGAGAGAGAGAGAAAGAGAGAGAGAGAGAGAGAGAGAGAGAGAGAGAGAGAGAGAGAGAGAGAGAGAGAGAAGAGAGAGAGAGAGAGAGAGAGAGAGAGAGAGAGAGAGACGAGAGAGAGAGGAGAGAGAGAGAGAGAGAGAGAGAAGAGAGAGAGAGAAGAGATAGAGAGATAGATAGATAGAGGATAGATAGATAGATAGAGAGAAGAGAGAGAGAGAGAGAGAGAGAGAGAGAGAGAGACAGAGAGTTACTGCAGGTGTCGTTGGGTGGAGGGTGATGAAATTATGAGAAAAAGAGAACACAGTCGGTGTTAAAAGCTAAGTATATTGAGAAGCTCGGTGTTATTTGGAGAAAGGAAATGTGACTCATTACCAAAGATGAAGATCCTGCAATGGAAGAGCCGAAGCGTTAGAGCGAAGAGCCTGGACAGCTTAGCTATTAGAAACTCCACTTACAATGGCTGAAATTTCTTCACAATATGTATTAACATCAGCATCTTAAAAATCAACGAATAAAGAAATAAAACTAATTCAGAGAGAGTAAAAGAATGTGCTCAGTATAACAAAGTACAAAACTATGTGGGTGGATATAACACTACGGATCTACGAAGACAGAATATGCAAAGTAGCTTTAAGTTTCATTACACAACCAGTACTGAACAAAAGCCGGCCCTCAGCCTGAGCTTGACCTGTCTAGCACCGCGCCACGACAGCAGAGTGAGGCCAAGAGTAAGAGAGGAGTTTAGAGGACTCGCTACGGCGCTGCGGGTGTTAGTGCTTGGTCGTGAGACGAAGCTTTAAACCAACGGGAAGGACAGCGGGGCCTTTGCTTGTGAAGATCGGTCTGAGCTACGGGCGTGCATGCGGTTGGGTCTGAGGGGAGGGTCGCTCGACCAAGCGCTGCTGAGAATATTCGTAAACTATCTTTAAGTGATATATAAAGAAAGGAAGGGATTACATATATACATATTTAGTATAGCTTTATGAAATACACACACACTCACACACACCACACGTGTGTGTGTGTGTGTGTGTGTGTGTGTTTATATATATATATATATATATATATATATATATATATATATATATATATATATATATATATATATATATATATATATATATATATATATATTTACATGAGGGACTGTCATGGGTGTTCCTGAGTCTTACCATAAATAAAATATCATTTATGAAAAGGATAATCACTATTTTCTAAACTTAGAATGGCAAACATTAACATTCAGGTCAGTTAGTCGTCGACGCCGAGGGAATGTTAAGATGTTAGGACGAAGTTCCATCACATCAGCGACTCGAAATCATCAATGTCAAAATAAAAAGTGAAGGCCAGAGTGCCACAACTATTTCATAGATGCTACAATGGCGTTATGATTCATGAGAGCGAAGCACGGGGAAAGTGATCTTTTGAAATCAACATATCAATTTAGAAAGCAATGTGATGAGACCTTTTCTGATATTCTAAGGTATCTTATACTGTGAAATCCTTTTACAGGTAATACTTGGTTAACCGGTGTGAGACATGCTCCAACATGCGGCCAGAAACTCGAAAACAGGTTATGAAGGAGAGTTATGCGTGTCCCGAGCACAGTTTCCGATGCCCGAAATACGTCGATAAAATTGAAATCCGTACCTGTTCCTCCACATTATTCTTTTCCTATTTATCTCGAATGAAAGTCAATGAGTTTGGGAGTTATATAAATGCATGTACTTTAGCAGGTGAGTTTTACTATCAAGAAAGTGTGTTTCGGCTTGATAGTTTAAGGTGTTTAAGTAGGTTCAGGTTGGTGATGTGCCATGCAGAGTATGAGAAATTTATACATAGAAAATAAATGCGTGAATTGATGAATAAAACTCACAGGTGGCCGACGAGGATTTTTCATTATTCCAATACCTTCTTTATATATCTTTATTTATTTAAAAGTTTATGTACACTGGTTATACACATCATTTATTCAGCTCAATCATGTTTATCTTTTGTTTGTAGAATAAACACCGTGATATCACATTTTTCCTTAATATATAACCTGTTGTTGCATTAGATTTTATTAAAGGGAAATGAAAGTTCAAGTGAAACATTTACCTTTCTACTTAACGATTACAGCTCAACAAGCGGAAGTTATGTCAAGCAGGTTTTAAGACCAACTCTACGTTGACTACCCGGTGTTCGTGCCAAGAGGCCGCGAGGTCATCCACACTTCTCGCAGAAAGGGAACTGACAAAACTAGGCATCTGCATATATATATATATATATATATATATATATATATATATATATATATATATATATATATATATATATATATATATATATATATATATATATATATATATATATATATATGTATATGTATATATGTATATACAATATATATATATATACCACATCAATATCATATCATAACCTATCAATATACTTTACTAGGAAGACATCCGAGGAAATTCACAATTCAATAACAATTCTCAAGGACTAATTGCTAATGACTGCAATGCCAGTCACGAAGGCATTTCGGCAGGTTTTGATCCCCGCAAAATCACCTTAGAAGAATCGGCGAAGACCTTTCTCTCGCTCAGTTACTCGAACTCAGGCGCGCGCTGTGAAATCTCTCGCGCTCGCTGTCCCTTTTCGCTCCCTCCGCGACGGGGAAGTGTGGCTCGGCGGCTTCGGCACGGACGGCACGACCGTTACAGGTGATCCAGGTAGTACAGCGTGACCTACCTGTGCATCTACTGTAGCCTACACACTACTGTACCGGCGGTGCGAGGGGCGTGGCGGGACGTGGGCGGTGCGCGGGCGGGAGGCGGCCCGAGGTGACAGAGGTAGGCGGTTACACAATACGCAATTACATAAGTGATAATGCATATAAAAAACGGGTGAAAGTCGCAAAGGAGAGTCGGATGACGAGGCATACGACGGGATGTGTAAGGTTATGGCCGCGGCTGCCGGCTGTTCGCCAGGACGAGCACGTGTCCTTGCGGGCGAGGAAGGGCGAGTGGGCGTCCTGCTGCGGGCGAGGAAGGGCTCGGTCCGATGAGAGGAACGTTGAATGAAAGGCGGCTTTAGCAACGCTGGAGCTGAATGTTGCATTGCATTATCTTCATGTCAACGGCAATACAAAAAGTCAGAGATGGCGAGTTTACTTCGGTTATGAACATAGATGGGAGGAAATTATTGATAATGACAGCACGGGAATGATGTAAATGTTTATTGATACAGACGGAGGCGGGAGAAATGGTGATGGCAAGAATAACTATAGACATTTAC
Organism: Penaeus vannamei; assembly: GCF_003789085.1. Classification (NCBI taxonomy): domain Eukaryota; kingdom Metazoa; phylum Arthropoda; class Malacostraca; order Decapoda; family Penaeidae; genus Penaeus; species Penaeus vannamei. The sequence goes on from NW_020870059.1 coordinate 409,236, forward strand.
AGGTACTGTAAAAAAAATCAAGAAATACTAAAACTGCTGGTGAAGACTAAGACGGTACATGACAGGCAAATGCAATTAGAATAACGGAAATTACAGAAAATCATGTACTTATGAATTGACAATCCGGAAGGCAAAAGAACGAAGGGGATATTGAGCACTAATGCCCTTTTTGCCCCGGTGTCCTCCTCCTCACCTGTGGTTCTTAACCTGGAGGGCGTCAGTAATTTCCAAGGGCGGGGGGGGGGGTGAATCCTTGGTACAAAGCAGGAAATTCCTCTGATTATATTTGCTATTGTTAACGAGAGCGCGAGTCAAATAAGACCATTATCAATAATTTCCTCTAGAATCAGGGAGAGAATTTTATTCATAGATGCAAGGGCGTCGTGGAGGGAAGGACAGATCGATAGCGGGGGCGTGGGCGTGGGCGTGAAAAGCCAAGAACTGCTCTTAACTAATCTGCTGTTATTTTCATCATCAACTTCACTGGAGTTTCTCGCTGCTGTGACAGTCAGGGAACAACAACCCATTATCGTAGTTGGCTTTGCGATAATCAATACCATTACTGTAATTAATCGGCGTCTTAATTATCTCTATGGTAATGATGTTAATGCGCAAGCTCCTTGATTAGCTGTTCCGCCTTCGATGGCTGGGACTCGTTATGGAGAAATTAAGGAAAAGGTTAACTAATTTCGAGGGAAAGTTAAAGGAAAGTTTTTTTTCTTTTCCACTTTCAAATGATAATAATTGTGATAATGATAACGATAGTAACTAATTCTTCAATAAACTTTGGTGTTGAGGAAGTTTTTATGTGCGTAAGTTTCATTAAAGATATATCCTTACAAATGACAATAAAACTTTTATCATTAATGTTTGATCCTTATTACTTTTAATGCTTGACTTCACTGTAATCGATCATTTTGCTTTACTGTTTGACTCTATTTTCACTTTTTAACTGATCATTTCTTTCTCTCTTTTGTCGTCTTTCTTTTCTTTCTTTCTTTTTTTTTTTTACTTTATTTTCCTCCTTTTATCCTCAACGTCCACTCTCACCACCAAGTTAACTTGGCGGTGAGAGAATGAGAGAGAGAGAGAGAGAGAGAGAGAGAGAGAGTGAGAGAGAGAAGAGGGAGAGAGAGAGAGAGAGAGAGGAGAGACGCGAGAGAGAGATGAGAGAGAGAAGAGAGAGAGAAGAGAGAAGAGAGAGAGAGAGAGAAGAGAGAGGAGAGAGAGGAGAGAAGCAGAGACAGAAGGAAAAGAGAGAGAGAGAGAGAGAGAGAGAGAGAGAGAGAGGAGAGAGAGAAGAGGAGGAACGAGAGAGACGAGAGAGAGAGGAGAGAGAGAGAGAGAGAGGAGAGAGAGAGAGAGAGAGAGAGAGAGAGAGAGAGAGAGAGAGAGAGAGAGAGAGACCAGGACATAATTCCACCAAAATCGCCGCAGTTGATTTCGTGTCCTGAACTGGCACAGCAATGTTTACGAATCTCACGCAGCGTATCCTTGTTCGCGCTAGCGATCCCCCCCCCCCCTCTCTCTCTCTCTCTCTCTCCCTCTCCCTCTGCCTCTCTCTCTCTCTCTCTCTCTCTCTCTCTCTCTCTCTCTCTCTCTCTCTCTCTCTCTCTCTCTCTCTCTCTCTCTCTCTCTCTCTCTCTCTCTCTCTCTCTCTCTCTCTCTCTCTCTCTCTCTCTCTCTCTCTCTCTCTCCTCTCTCTCTCTCTCTCTCTCTCTCAGGGCTAAGTGTGCTTCCATACAAGTGGAATCCCCGGTGGGGTTTCCCGAAGGCTTCACGAGTCAGTCCCAGTCATGGAACTGCGAGGATAGTGTGGTTCTCTTTTCTCGTTATTATTTATTTTTTTCTTCTTATTCTTCGTTCGCGATTTGTTGAGACTCGCGGGTCGTGTGGTCTTGTCTTCGCTGTCTTTATATCATTTATTCATTTTAAAAATCTGTATTTTGTCTTTTATATTTTCATTCTGGTTTATTCATTAGCATTATTATTGAGGACAACATTATTATTGTATGATTTTGTTTTTATTATCATAACCATCACAACTATAATAATAATGACAATCATAACGATTATTATTATTCTCATTATCATTATTATCACCATTATTCCTATTATTACTATAATCATCATTATCATTACTGTTGTTGTACTAGTCATCATTAATATTGTCATCATTATCATTATTATTGTTATTTCTCCATTTTTTTTAGTTTATTTATGATGACAGTTACCTTTTTCGAGAGAGTGACAGCTAGGAGTCATTTTTGGAATAATTGCCTGTCTATTATTTTTATAATCTAATGTTCACATGCTCATATGATTTGCAGAACTAACAATCATT
>NW_020870059.1:419079-424079 GCF_003789085.1 Penaeus vannamei
ATATATATATATATATATATATATATATATATATATATATATATATATATATATTTATGTGTGTGTGTGCGTGTGGAAGTGCGTGTACGTTGTCTGTGTGTGTGTGTGTCTACACACACATTTGTTTGTGGTGATACAGATACGGGCTTCTAACTATGAAAATTGACTAAGAAATAATTTTTTCGGTGAAGCCTCCTCCATGAGTGTTCACAGATACAGATGCAGACAGACGTTTTCTCTCTGAGGAGGCGCGGGCGAGCGGGTCGTCGAGCTGCGACGCCACGTGTGCCTGAGGACGTCCCTGTGCCTCGTGTTTGCTGCCATGGCTCCTCTCGGCAGCCATGCAAAATGGTCTCATAAATGGGTTAGTCGGCACCGCCCGACCTTTCCCGAGCAGCAATAATCATGTGTTAAGGACACAAGATGCGACATAACGGCTCGCAGGTCATGGCATCGCACACACACTTGTTCTCTTTCGCTGAGTTACCGCCGCCTGCCAACACGGAGAACAATAAAGAAGCAAGCGTGTGTTCTGGCGAATGATTGTTTTGTCGCTCATTGTTTCCTTCAAGAGAGAACGAAAAAGAACAGGTCTCCTTGTTAAGTTAATTTTTTTCTTCACGTTCACGCTCAATACAGCTTCATCACAGGAATCTTGTCTTGCAAGGGACGAAAATCAGACGGCAGACGCGGCTGGGATGAGCGCCTGAAAGCCAATGGAAGTGCTCGCAGTCGGCGGTAGCAAGGGGGCCGTTAGCCTGTGACACGAGCTCCGACCGTGCAAACAGAGGATATTCCTGAAATCCTGGGATTCTCATCTCATACACTCAGTCATCACATGAAAAGCTTATGCCATGACGGTAGTGTAGCGCCCGTTAACGGGGATTCAAAGGGTTGCTACCCTTTCGTTGTACAACTCAACGATAGATCGTACTTCCTGCAACAACGACACACCACTTACAGCATGTTGCATCTGTAGATTTTAATCTATGATGACATCCATTCCTTGCAAGTGGCAGATGCCAAACGTGTGCTCAAAATACACACACTTGCCTTATACGCATGACCTTCCTCCTACCTTTTTGAGCCTACGCACGCGATAGCCACGCCCACCACTGCTTATTTAATTAGTTATATAAGTTCTGTAAGTATGGGAGAGAGATAGGGAGACGGGAGGGAAAGAGAGATAGGGAGACGGGAGGGAAAGAGAGATAGGGAGACGGGAGGAAAAAGAGAGAAGAGAGAAATAAAAGGTAAAAAGAGAAAGGGAAAGAAGGAGAGAGAGAAGAGGAGAGGAGAGGAAAGGAAAGGAAAGAGAGAGAGAGAGAGAGGAGAGGAAGAGGAGAGGAGAGGAGGAGAGAGAAGAAAAGAGAGAGAAGAGAGAAAGAGAAGAGAAGAGAAGAGAAGAGAAGAGAAGAGAAGAGAAGAGAGAGAGAGAGAGAGAGAGAGAGAGAGAGAGAGAGAGTGAGAGAGGAGAGAGTGAGTGAGAGAGAGAGAGAGTATGTAGGTATGGAATTGAACATTGTGTATAAGAATGACTAAAAGTTGACTGTGGTGTATATATAGTATAAACTGATGCAAATGTGGACAATAGTCATCATGCATCTAATTAATTTTCACGATTCTTTGTGAGACAGAGAGTTATCTGGCACAGAGCTGTGGACAAAGGCTGGGACTGTCTGTCTGATATTAAAAATTTATATGCAAATAGGCGATGAACTTTTTATGATGAGGGAAGCAGGACGTGGCGCTGACTCACTCAAACGAGAAACGTATTAATTAAAAAAAAAAAAAAAAAATCTCCACGTCCTCACATTTCTAAACTGACACAGAGACTTCTGGTTTGTGACAAAACTCTTCCCTGGCTATAAAAAGGCGTCTGGTCGAAAACCTAGACACGAGAACGCTTATCAAACGACACAACTGTTCAGAGAGGTCTTGCGTGGGGCGTTCTGGATGCTCTGGGCGCGGTTCAGTGGCTGTGCGACGCGTGACGTAATGGCTGAAGCACGTACGAGTATGATGTTTAGGAGTGTGACAGACTGCATTTGGACGCAGCGGGGACGTGGGGCGGTGGCGAACGTGTTGGTGAGACTCTTTATTTATAAAATTAAGAGTTTTCTGAATAATATTTTTGTAAATTCATTTCGGAGAGCATATCATTTTCTTTTAAAAAGGAATTTTATACATTTTATTTATTTAACACACGGTAAAGGCAATTGTATTAACACACACTGATAATAACTATTAATTGAAAATACCAAATTGATCTCAGAACCACAATTGATTAGAAAAAAGTCATGATGAATGAATATATTTATAATCTTAAAATACCCGGCAAGCAGGGTTAATATGCAAAATAGAGAAAATCTTAATTACATGAATAACATTACTTAATCATGAAATATTGGCATTTAATCAAACACAGTGACAATGGTAGTGCAACAGCGACTCTGTTCAAACACATCGATATTTACACAAGAGTAAATCATCTCTAATTAAAGTGCAACATCAATTAACAGTATCTTTATGAGGCACGTGCGACGCGTTTGTAAATCTGCATGCGAGTGACTGTGTGTGTGTGTGTGCAGGTGCGTTTGGCAAGGACTGTCGCTGCTCGTGTTTGGAATGTGTCGGGAAAATGCAGAGGAACACCGTGGAAATGTGGATTCATCGCAGCTGGAATGGTCGATAAGGCTCACAATAGGTATATGGTTTAGTCTTATAACATTTTTTTATACCTGTGTACTTATGTGGTCATACATAATACATTGTAGAAGCAGACATACATACAATTTTGTACGCATATGTGTTTGTTTTAGTTTGCAAGTGAAGTACAAGTTTATGCACTGACGTTCGAGCTGTGGATATTTCCAGGAATTACTGGTGAAGATGTTAGCGTTAATTATTGGTGGCCTCTAAACACAGCAGATATCGGGGGATTCCTTACAGAACACCGGGATTTATGTTGTTGATAATTCATTTACAAAATACTTCCTGGAAACACAAGGTCTATAGGGATATTTCAAAAGATTGAATAACATGGTGAATATCATATATGGACAGTATATATAGTAGATATTTGTTAAAATTCCTAACCAGCATAGGTACTGGATTCTTCATGTTCAGTCAGCGAGCGAGCAAACAACCTGCTGCCCTGCTGGACGGCTCTTAGGAAGCAGAGGAAAAGCAGTTCACAAGCTGTGCGAGCAAAGCCTTGGCAACATCAATCAAGCTCTGCTAAGCTTAATTTTCATTCATTCGCATCATGTCGGTACCTTTTTCGTTTTTAAATTTGAGGTGATTTAGAGAATTGGAAAAAGATTTTAATTTGTACATTAACAGGTTTAGTTCGATCAAAAGGCAATGGAAGATCCTGTTGGAAACAGACGAACTACAGGTGAACGGACAAGAGATGGTGTCTGGAGGGAGAACAGGTGCGGCAACTTCTCTTTATCTACAAGGATGATTGGGCGTATGACGTCACGGGGTGCGAGAATGGGGAGCAAGGCAAAATAAGGAACAGGGACAGAATATCGAGAGAAAACGTGCAGCGGCGGCGGCACAGACGTAGCAGCAGCAGCAACATCGTGACGTCACACGGTCAAATGAGCAAGAGGAGGTCACCTATCGCCACGGTTCCCGACATGATCCGCACAGGCGAGGAGCAGAGGGGCGAGTCCGCGGCGCCGACCCCCCCGCAGCACTCACTATCCACGCTGTTCTGTCGGCTGGAGCCCCGCGATCCCGCGCTGTTGACCGAGCCCGAGGACTGCAGGGAGGAGCCCGGGTGCTCCGGGATGATCCCCATCATGCAGTACGGGTCACTGAACCCTGCAGGACACCAGGCTCAGTGAGGCGCTCGAGGAGGGAGCGCTGCCAGCTGCGGCAGGGCGCGGGTGCTTGTGGGTCGAGGTGGCCGTTCCACACACGTAGATGTGTTATAAATCATACAGTATATTATGTGTGTGGTGGATGTTAGGTGTGTCGGCACGGGAGTGACCGAGAAGGGCGTGTGGAAAGGTGTTAGCGTGTGTTGTGGACTGGCGTGGATGCTTAGATGTCAGCCAGCGTCAGTCGTGGGTGCTTCATGTATCGGAATGTTGTAGGATGTGCTTGCGCTTGTACATATGTGGATGAGTGTGGATGCGTTCATGTGTATGGAGAGGGGAGTGTGACTGAATGTCTGTTTGATTGGTTATGTGTGGGTGTGAACGAGTGTGTATGTTATGTGTGTTTTTAGTGTGTGTGTGTGTGTGTGTAGCTGAGTACGTGTGTGCGGATCTGGATGTGCGTGTGGATGTATGCTCGTCTGTGGAGGATGTAAATGCTCGGTCTGTGGAATGTGTATGCACATCTGTCGATGTGTGCACATGTGCATTTGCGTTTATGGCCACTAGAATGTTTGGTATCATTGCGCACAAAATAAACTGGCGAAAGTTTTGGTTCCAAATAAAGTACGCAGCCGGGGTTTATAATATATATAAGGCAAGTGAAGACTAGTTTGCTGCTATAAATATACGTTGCAACCCAATTCACACCACACATGTATATGATATGATATACACACACACACACACAGACACAGACACACACACACAGACACACACAACACAGACACACACGCACACACACACACACTACACGACACATCACATCACACCCACATCACACACAAAGAAACCCACACACATAAAAAACACACAGCACAACTTATTAAGACCAAAACCATGGATTATTAATGCATTTCAAATTTACGATAATCTTTGAGTATGTAAACCTGTATAATTATATTTTTTTGGATGTTTTGATGCTTGTACGCTGCCATGCAGTGGCGAGCCTCAGGGGAGGGCTAAAATGATATACAAGTACCAAAATTCATGTTTTATATCTTTCATATTTCAATATATCTAATAACTCATTATCTTAATCTAACTATATCGGAGAGACAAAACAGATGTTTCAATCTGTACGATAGTGTAGGAATTGTTGGGGATTCG
>NW_020870059.1:431579-434079 GCF_003789085.1 Penaeus vannamei
CCCCTCCCCTTCCATTTTCCCTTCTCCCTCTCTCTCTCTCCTCACTCACTCACTCACTCACTCACTCTCACTCTCTCTCTCTCTCTCTCTCTCTCTCTCTCTCTCTCTCTCTTCTCTCTTCTCTCTCTCTTCTCTCACTCTCTCTCTCACACACACTCCCTCTCTCTCTTTTGTGTGTGCGTGTGTGAGTGCGTTCGCATATTGGAAATCGTATTCTTCGTGTGACTCCGCAAAACAACCAGATTTTCGGTACCCTAGAAATTGGCCAATCATTACAGCAGTTTAGAAACGAGATTCGCCCTCATCACTGATTGGGTGCGATACGCCCCTTCGCGCACAGCATTATCAACAGTCGTTATGCCGGAACGAAGCCAAACATATTGAATTTCGTTCATTAGGCAGAACGCCCGATTTTGGTGGAAATTCTGCCTGCCTTTGCCTAATCCTTGCGAGCATGTATGTATGTATGTAAATATGTAGACACACAAACACACTAACACTTACACACACATACATACATATATATATATATATATATATATATATATATATATATATATATATATATATATATATATATATATATATATATATATATATATATATATATATATATATATATATATATATATATATATATATATATATATATATATATATATATACGCACGTTTTGAAGTGTTTAGGATCACTAACAATAAGATCAACCAAATGGGCATCACATGAAATGTATTTCTTCTAATTCAGGGAGCCGTAAAGTAATGTATTTCTATCTTATATTTCTATGGCTCAAATATACAGCAGCCCTTACATGAACATATATAGAATAGTGTTTTGTTAAAAACTATTTTCTCAATATTCATCTATCAATGTTTCCCAGTGAAAGATCTGTTACCGAAGTGCTTGAAACAAAGTCTTTTTCAGGAAAGGATATGAAGTGAATCTAACCAAAGGTTCTGCAATATGACGGACTTGTCAAGCAACCTGCTCCGGGGTGACTGCAGTTGCTATTGCGCCCTTAGCTGACCTCTTTTGATAGCAGCGGATCAAATTCAATTAGCAGTTGATTTCCTGGGTCTGTGATTGTCTTCCTGAAAGCGCATCGTCTTTCCTTCGGCGCTTAGAATTCAATTACACTTTTCTCGGTCTCCCTTTCCTTGTAATCTCTCAGAGCAGGAAGGGATTAAGATGTATCAGTTTCAGATTAGCGTCGAATCAGGGGTAGATTGGATATAACTAGATTTCATGTGGCAGTAGAACAGGCTAAGTCAATTTGGAATCTACAATGAAAACTAACCCGTTGGATAATCAAAATGAGAAAAAGGCCGCCGATTCAAGCCTATACAGGTCAGCTAGGTTACGCAATTTCCAGTCGGGTATTTTACAAGGCAGCCAAATCATAGAGATGAGTCGTGGCTCTCCGTCTCAGCCGCTTTGCATATGCATGTATTCAGTTGCTCGTAAGACAGACTCGCTAACAGGCTAAATCAGCAGCAAAGTCTACAGCAACAGTTTATTGCAAGCCGACAGCTTTATGCCGAAGGAATGTATTCACTAAACTAGAATAAAATGAACTTCGAGTGTGTGAATATAGTTATCACGCCTTCACACTCTGCCGTACCCAATATTTCCCTTGTTCATTATATAGTTATCTCACAGTCCGTTTAGCACGAAGGCCAACTGCAGGGTCCGCCAGATACGGTTATTGACAATATGCAAACTAGTTCACTTTATGTACCAGTCCTTTCCGCTTCACCTAAACACGAACCACAGACGTTAATGGTCTTGTTAAATAATGTGATAATTAATATTCCTGGTACATTACCGAGTACATAGAGAGGAACATGGAAGAGTCGACGTTAAGATCTATTATTTAATAATCTTATTAGTTCCTGGCTGGACATTCTTTTCTGCTAGACGATAATTAAATCAGGATTTAATTCCCTTATTTGCATCTACAGCTTCCACTCCTGTGTATGATGTCATACTAAAACCGGCAGCAAACATGTCAAGACAATCTACCTGTGGAATCGAAAGCCACCTATCTCTAGCAGATCGTCCGGATCTCCGCCCCTGCTTCCCGTGCACAGGGCTCGTCAACGGGGGATGTCATCCTTTCCAGCCTCTCGAGCGCAGAGACAAAGTCTTATCGACTCACATGAGCTGTCTGACCTCCCGACCCTCCTTAGGCTTCCAACATGAATATGGCTCTCGACTTAGACAAACCATTCTGTCGACTGACAAACGTATTAAAACTTCTGACAAGAAGTTTAGGGACGATTGGTTGAGCTTTAACGGGGAAAGTTCTTGTTATCAAATGAAAATCTTCGGAGAACTAAATATGTGGCTCTTTTCCTTACGGTTTTATCTTTTTTGGGGAAATAAACCAAATCATCTAAAATTGCGGAGATTTTCTTTGTGCATTTATGAGTTGTGATAAAAGTTTTCCATCTTATAAGACCAAAACAAGAAAGAATTTTATCTATTTGTGTGCGTTTGG
>NW_020870059.1:439079-461579 GCF_003789085.1 Penaeus vannamei
GCAGGAGGAAGAGGAGGAGGAGGATAAGGGGGAAAGGAGAGAAGGGCAGCATGGAAATGAGGATGAGAAGCGGATGAGAATGGGAGAGGAGTCAGGAAGAGAGAAGGGTGAAGGAGGAGGGGAGGGAGAGAAGAGAGAGGGAAATAGGAGGAGAGGAGGAAGGAAATGAGGGATGAGAAGGGTGAGGGAAGAAGGGGAGAAATAGGAGAAAGAGGAGAAGGGAGGGGGGCAGGAAGAAGGAAAAAATAGTAGTAGGAGGAGCAAAGGGAGGGGGAACTTGGGGAGGGGAGGGAGGAAGAAAATGAGGATGAGAAGGGGAGAGAGAGAGGCAGGAGGGGAGGAAGCGGAGGAGGAGGAGAAAGGAGGAAGACAAGGAGAGAGAGAAGGAGAAGGTGAAAAATGAGAAGGAGAAGGAGGAATAGGAGGAAAAGACGGACGAGGAGGAACAAAGAGAAGTAGAAAAGGAAGGCAACGAATGCAAAGACGACGGAGACGGGAGATGGAAGAGGAAGAAGAAGAGGAAGATGAGGTGCTGATGGAGGGAGAGGGGGAGATGAGGGAAAAGGAGGAGCGAGGGTTAGAGGGAAGGCAATGATGACAATGGGGAGGAGGAGGGAGAGGAAAAGGGGAGGAAGAGAAGGATGAGGAAGAGGGGGGAGAGGGGAGGAGGAGGAGGAGGAGGAGGAAGAGGGGGAGGAGGAGGAGAGGAGGAAGAAGGAGGAGGAGGAGGAGGAGGAGGAGGGGAAGGAGGGGAGGAGGAGGAGGAGATGATGATGAGGCGGAGGAGGAGGAGGAGGAGGAAAATATGGAGGAGGAGGAGGAGGAGGAGGAGACGGAGGAAGTCGAGGAGGGAGAGGACGGATGGAAAATGGAGAGGAGGAGAAAAATTGGTGAGAAGGGACGGGGAGGGAAAGGAGGGGAAGGCGAGGAGAGGAGGAAGAAAGAGGAGAGAGGCGAGGAGAGAGGAGGAGGAGAAGGTGTTTTCGGGGCTGCGTGTACACAAAGATCAAAAAGAGAAGAAGAGGGGGCAGAAATGTCAGCAGGAAAGGGAGGGGAGCTCTGATGAAAAGGGAAGAGGCAGAAGATGAAGAGAGAATCAGGAACTGTGATAAATTTAGAAAAGAAAAGAAAAAAAAATGAACGAAATGTCGTTACAGAAGCACAGGAGAATTGGAGATACAGTAGAGAAAATACACAAAGAGGGGGAAAGGTAAATAGAAAGAGAAACGCCAAGAAGCGCTCAGTAAAACAAAGAAAGACCATCAGCAACAAAAAATCGATATTGTAGAGCTCCATTTCACAAACCGACATCTTTACTCATTAGCCCTCATTAACCCGCCTCATCCTCATCAGCTGACGCCGTTCTTAAAGCAGGAGGCAAAGATGCAAGATTGCAACAGCGTCCAAATTGCAGCCGATGCGTGAGATTCGAGCCTCTGCCGACGCCCTAATACGGCGTGACGCAGCGGGCCTCGGAAGGGCCGCTTGACAATAAACTGGCTGCGTTCTGACGGGCAGCGCGGCGTTGACCCAGCAGGCAGACCATGTATATATATATATATATATATATATATATATATATATATATATATTATATATACACACACACAACACACACACACACACACACACACACACACACACACACACACACACACACACACACACATATATAATAATATATATATATATATATATCATACATATATACATATATATATATATATATATATATATATATATTATATATATATATATATATATATATTATATATATATATATATACATGTATGTATATTATATATATATGTGTGTGTGAATGTGTGGTGGTGTGCTTGGTGTGTGTTTCTGAGTATGTGTGTTTGTGAGTGTGTGTTTGTGAGTGTGTATGTGTGTGTGTGTTTGTGTATGTGTATTGCACCGGCAACCCAAAAGATAGCCTCGGGCGCAGAGGACATCATCCCCTTTCATCACAAAGAGATAAGGAACTTCTGCCTCCCCCCCCCCCTCCCCCCCACCCGAGGCGCCCGAACTCCTTATCTGTCTCGGCTTCCCTGTCCGACCCGCGCCTGGTCGAGGGACGGATTCGGGGCCCTCGTCGTGTTATCTTTCGCCGAGAGAACTTCCTCCCTGATTCCGCTGCCTTGGCTGATGAGCCTCGAGCCCTGTGTCGGCTGTGTTTGTGTGTGTGTGTGTGCTTGTGTTGTGTTGTGTGTTTGTGGTGTGTGTGTGGTGTGTGTTTGTGTGTGTGTGTGCTTGGGTGTGTGTGTGTGTGTATTGTGTGTGTGTGTTGGTGTGTGTTTGGTGTGTGTGTTGGCTTGGTGTGTGTTTGTGTGTGTGTGTGCTTGTGTTGTGTTTGTGTGTGCTTGTGTGCTTGTGGTGTGTGTGTTGTGTGTGTTTGTGTGTGTGGTGTGCTGGTGTGTGTGTGTGTGTTTGTGTGTGTGTGTGCCTTGGTGTGTGTTTGTGTGTGTTTGTGTTGCCGTTGTGCTTGGTGTTGTTTGTGTGTTGTGTGTGCTTGGTGTGTTGGTTTGTGTTTTTGTGTGGTGTGCGGTGTGTGGTGTGTTGTGGGGTGTGTGCTGTTGTGTGTGTGTTGTGTGTGTTGTGCTGGTGTGTGTTTGTGTGTGTTGTGCTGGTGTGTTGGTGTGTGTTTGTTTGTGCGTGTGTGGGTGTGTGTGTGTGTGTGTTGTGCTTGGTGTGGTTGTGTTGTGTGTGTGTTTGTGCTTGGTTGTGTTTGTGTGTGTGTGTGCTTGTGTGTGTTGTGTGTGTGTGTGCTTGGTGTGTGTTTGTGTGTGTTTGTGTGTGTGTGTGCTTGTGTGTGTTTGTGTGTGTTTGTGTGTGCGTGTCTTGGTGTGGTGTTTGTGTGTGTGTGTGCTTGTGTTGTGTGTGTTGGTGTGTGGTGTTGTGTTGTGTGTGTTTGTGTGTGTGTGTGTGTGTTTGTGTTGTGTGTGTGTTTGTGTGTGTTTGTGTGTGTGTGTGCTTGGTGTGTGTTTTTGTGTGTGTGTTTTGTGTGTGTTTGTGTGTGTGTGTGCTTGGTGTGTGTTTGTGTGTGTGAGTGCTTGTGTGGTGTGTGTTTGTGTGTGTTGTGTGTGTCGTTGTGCTTGAGCGTGTGTTTGTCGTGCGTGTGCTTGGTGTGTGTTGGTGTGTTGTGTGTTGTGTGTGTTTGTGTGTGCGTGGCTTGGGTGTGTTGTTGTGTGTGTGTGTGCTTGGTGTGGTTTGTGTCCACGTGTGTGTGCTTGGTGTGTGTTGTGTGTTTGTGTGCTTGTTGTGTGTTGGTGTGTTGTGTGTGCGTGTGCTGGTGTGTGTGTTGTGTGTGTTGTGTGTGCTTGGTGTGTGTTTGTGTTGGTGTTGTTGGTGTGTGTTTGTGTGTTTGTGGTGTGTGTGTTGTTTGTGTGTGTGTTGTGCTGTGTGTTTGTGGGTGTCTTGGTGGTGTGTTTGTGTGTGTTGTGTGTGTGTGGTTCGTGTGTTCTTGGTGTGTGCTTGGTGCTTGGTGTGTGTTTTGTGTGTGTGTTGTGTGTGGTGTGTTGTGTGTGTGTTGTGTGTGTTTGTGTGTGTGTGTGTGGTGTGTGTGTGTTTGTGTGTGGTGTGTGTGTGTGTTGGTGTGTGTGTGTGTGTGTGTGCTTTGTTGTGTGTGTTGTGTGTGTGCTTGTGTGTGTTTGGTGTGTGTTGTGTGTGTTGTGTGTGCTTGGTGTGTGTTTGTGTGTGTGTGTGTGCTTGGTGTGTGTTTGTGTGTGTGTGTGCTTTGTGTTGTTGTGTTGTGTGTGTTTGTGTGTGTGTGTGTTTGTGTGTGTGTGTCTGAGTATGTGTGTTTGTGAGTGTGTGTGTGTTTCGGAATCTTAAGCTCGTCCAAGTTTGAGCTTCGGGTTTTCAAAAGTTCGGAATCTTATCTTTGCATAGCGAACAATGCGGTTTCTTTTGTTCTTTTGTTTCGATACTTTTAGATCTGAATACGTGTTCATAACAAAGATTCGCTAACATGCTATTTTAGCTTTCGCGAAATTTGCTTGACCTTTTATCCATAACGTCATGCCATTTAATAATAGGTTTATAAAAGGAAAAGAATATCATTTCGATGATGGCTGATTTAATAGATTATATTAGGATACTTTACGGTCTTTTTAATCGCGCCATCACATCATTTGGGGTGATTGTTGATAATGCCTCTGTCGATTAAACTGATTTCAATCAACTCGAGAGAGAGAGAGAGAGAGAGAGAGAGAGAGAGAGAGAGAGAGAGAGAGAGAGAGAGAGAGAGAGAGAGAGAGAGAGAGAGAGAGAGAGATGAGAGAGAGAGAGAGAGAGAGAGAGAGAGAGAGAGAGAGAGAGAGAGAGAGACAGAGAGAGAGAGAGAGAGAGAGAGAGAGAGAGAGAGAGAGAGAGAGAGGCGCTCACGTGTGCATATTTGGATATGAGTGTGTGCATATATGCTTCCCCTAATGAGTCATCTCCCAGCATACGAGGAACAGTAATATCGACGATACTCATCTCTTTCCTTCCCCGTCTCTATCTATATTCATTACCCCCCAAAGCGCCGCACGCACACAATTACACTCCCGCATCCATACACAATATACTTGATGCAGAACTCCCACTTTCGTTGTGATTGCTCTCCTCGATGAGGTGACGTGACAGGAGACGAGTGTTCTGTCTCTTGCTTCACAGCCAGTTCAATGAGTATCCAGACCAGACCTATGAATTGTTCCAGGACATAGGCAATTGGCATATGGCATGAGTATTCTAGAGATACCATAATAAGACTCATAGGTTCTAGCAATGAGTATTCATATGTGTTCTAGGCAATGAGTATATCATATAGACATATTCATATTTCTAGGCAATGAGTATTCATATAGGCACAGCATATGGACTTTGTAATGAGTGGACATACATATTCATATGTTCTAGGCAATGAGTATTCATATAGACATATTCATATGTTCTAGGCAATGAGTATTCATATGGACATATTCATATGTTCTAGTGAGGTAATGAGTATTCATATGACATATTCATATGTTCTAAATATTCAATGAGGCAATGAGTATTCTAGGCAATGAGTATTCATGAGTATTCATACATATTCATATGTTCTAGGTAATGAGTATTCATATGGATATGGACAGACACAAAAAATAAATGCATATATGTCTATATGCCTGATAGATATAAATTTATATATCTATCTGTCCCGTAGATAGGCATGTATAAGACTTTCTGATATATATTTTGTGTATTTGCGCGTCTGCATAACAAATCTGCTTTAGCTCGGGCCTCGCGCAGTCTTAACAAACAAGCTGCTAGACTGTACATTAACCAAAAGCAATTAGTCCGTATTTGCTGTCCGTTGCTCCTTGGAAATTATATAAAGCAAGGGTATAAGATCCGCGTGATATTCGCAATTTCAGTCTGGGTTCGCGGCAGGTAATTTTGGCGATGGCTTTGCGCTTCCGGCAGTTTGGATTAACTGTAGACTAGGTAGATTTCGGCGCGTTTTGGTCTAATATTCTATGCTCCTGTTTACTCTATTTATCATCATAGTCGCCATCCTCATAATCTTTATCTTCCTCCTCCTCATTATCATTTTTGTCATTATTATTATTTATTGTATTTTTTTATACTATTTTTATCACTATTATTTTTACTTTTATTATAATTGTCACTTTTGTTATCATTATTGTCATTTTCATTGTTATTATCATTATCATCATTATTGCTAATCGTTAGTGTCATTATTATATGTATTACCATTTCAATCAAAGCTGTTGCTTCTGCAACTTTTGTTATCATTATTGTCATTTTCATTGTTATTATCATTATCATCATTATTGCTAATCGTTAGTGTCATTATTATATGTATTACCATTTCAATCAGTGCTGTTGCTTCTGCCAGGGACATTCTCCTTATTATTACTACCATCATTACGATTTTCAAGACGAGATATTTAAGTGATTTTGATTTCATAACAAGCTCTCCTAAGATCACTATCGAAAAGCCTTTCTAATTTTATTAATTTACCCGAGAAAACGGATAAAACCCGCGAGTTTCAGATTTTTACAATGATATTGTGTCACGCATTTCATAAATCATGAACCAAAATCCTTCTCTGTTTTCTTTCTCTCCTTCATCGACAAGGTCGTCTTATCCTTCTTATTTTCTCTTCCTCTTCCGCTTTCACAGTTATTATTTTTGCCCAGCCTTTTATCGTCTCGTGAATCTGACAGCATATACAATGCCATAAATGACAGACTGATGTGATGCACCGCCGCTTAGTCTCGGCTGCCTGGCCGTCGCGAAGGAGCCTTGGTTAGGGAGGGGGGGGGGGGATTTATCGGAATCTTTTATACGTGAAAAAATTCATTTGTATATCTATCTATCTATCTATCTATCTATCTATCTATCTATCTATCTATCTATCTATGTGTATAGATATATGTGTGTGTGTGTGTGTGTGTGTGTGTGTGTGTGTGTGTGTGTGTGTGTGTGTGTGTGTGTGTGTGTGTGTGTGTGTGTGTGTGTGTGTGTGTGTGTGTGTCCATGCACACACACACACGCACACATATATATCCGGGAAGAAAAGGGAGAGTTGCATCCCCACATCCCCGCCTCAAGGCCCTCACTGACCACCTTCAAATGCATCGCCGCTAAGAACCGAAAAGCAGAAGCGAAAATAAAAGCAGAAAACGTTGTAAAAATGCCAGAGATTACATTCCGACTACAATGACATCCGCCGGATCAAACTGACGAGCGGTGGGAGGGGGAAAGGACAAAGCCAAAGGGAAAACTGACACTAAAAATTATTCTCCTAAAAAAAAAAAAAAAAAAAAAAAAAAAGAAAGAAAAAAGAAAAAAGGACCCTTCGAGTTTTCATTTCATTTTCAGTCTATTAAATCTTTCATACTCATCACTCTGCATTTTCATTTTCGTTGAAATAGATAAATGTATGAATAATTAAACAATAAATCATAATCAAAAGGACAAAGTGAATAAATAAGTAGATGAATAAATTAATATATAAATAGCTGGATAGACAGATAAATGAATAAATAAATGAAGAATCTAATAAAGGATTCAATAGACACATAAATAAACAATTAAGTGGAAATGTAAATAAACAAAAAATCTTCAACAAGTAAACAAACAAAGTAAACAAGTAAATAAACAAAAAATCGTCAAACAAGTAAATAAAAAAAAAATCGTCAAACAAAAAAAAGTCAAACAAGTAAACAAAAAATCGTCAAACAAGTAAATAAACAAACTAACAAACAGAAAAAAACGAATAAGTGAAAAAATAAAAAAGGAAGCAAGCAAACAAAAAACAAAAAAGGCCCAAAAGAATAGCTCGCCTAAATACACCCTACCCTCGCAACGCCCATCAGATTACACCGCCATTACAGTCATGTTACACCATTACATCATCACATCTTTACAGTCACATTACAGTCACATCACGCCCATCGCCAGTCACAGCCCTGTCGCGAGTCCCGCCCCAGATCCCCGCCCACCAACCAAGGGTCAGGGATCGCAAGAGGCCGATCAGCTGTTCTCCGCCAAAACAGCTGATCATTCGCCTCAACTCTTTCACACAGAGACTAAGTATTTAATTAGTCTGAGGCTAGTGACTACCTCTGGGGCATTGCAGAAAATAAAATAAAATAAAATAAATATATGAATTATCAAACCGTGAATAAGAATGAGATAACTATTGCTATTTGTTGAGGTCATGTTATGATAAGAATAAGATTGATAAGAATGATAATAATGATAACAACAACGACAATAATAATAGTGATAAAAAGAATATCAATGATAATTATAAAAAACAATTTCAATATTAATTGCAAATAGAAATAATAATGATAATGATAATGATGATGATAATAATAGCAATAGTAATAATAATAACAATAATGATGATGATAATAATGGTAATAATAATAACAGTAATATTATTAATAATATCAGAGATGATAATAGTAACAATAACTAATGATAGCAATGATGATTATCACGATACAAATAATATGATATCTATTATGAAGATGATGACAATGATAATAGTAACCTTGATAATAATAATAATAATAATGATAATAATAATAATAATAATAATAATAATAATAATAATAATAATAATAAATGATAATAATAATAATAATAATATAATAATAATAATAATAATAATAATAATGATAATAATAATGATGATAACAATAACGATGATAATGATATGTATGATGATAAATATAATGATAATATTAAAGATATTCAAAAGATTCATAATGATAATGATAATGATAATAACGATGAATGATAGCAATAATAATGATAATAATAATGATAATGATAATAACAATAATAAGAATGATGATAATAATAATAACAACAATGATGATAATGATAATAATGATAATAGCAATAGTAGAATAGTAAACAGTAATAATAAAATTGATAGTGATGATAATGAAAAAATTATAATAATAGATATTGATAATAATAGTAACAATAATCATTTAGTAATAATGATAATGGTAATAACCATAAAATAATAATGATAATAATAATAATGATAAAAAATAATGAGAATAATGGTAATATCAGTAATAACAAAAAATAATAGCAACAACAACAATAATGATAATAACAGTGATAATGATATTAATAATAATGACGATAATGATGATGATAATAATGACAACAACAGCAACGACGACAAAGATATTAATAATAATGATAATAAGTATGAAAATACGAATAATGTTGATGATGATAATGATAATGATGATAACATTAATAACAACAATCATAATAACGATGATAATAATGATAATAATGATAATGATAATAATAATGATAATAACAACACTACAAGTACTACTACTACTACTGATGATGATGATGACGATAATAATAATAATAATAATAATAATAATAATAATAATAATAATAATAATAATAATAATAATAATAATAATAATAATAATAATAATAATAATAATAATAATAATAGTAATAATGATAATGATGATAATAATAGTAATAATTAATAATATAGTAATAACAATAATAATGATAATGATAATAATGTTACTAATACTAATAGTAATATAATAATAAACAATTATAATGACAGCAATGATAATTACAATATCCTTAATAGTGATATAGAAAATAGTAACATATTATGATAATAATGATTATAATGATAATAATAACGATTATTATAATTATTATAAAAGAAAAAAAAATGTTAATTTAATACTCCTTCTAAGAATATAACAATAATAATAGTAATGATAATAATAATAATACTAATGATGATAATAATGATAATAATGAGAATGATAGCAACAACAATTATGGTAATGATAATACTAATGAAAATGATAACAATAATAATAACAACAATAATAAGGATAATAATAACAATAAAAATTATAATAATAATGATGATACTACTATTGTTACGAAACATGATAAAAAAAAACATCATCAACAACAGCTATAATCAAGGAACAATATCTATGATCATAAAAAACAACTATAATGACAACAAAAAACAGCAACAATAACAACCCCACCCCACCCCCACCCCCCCCCCCACCCCAACCACCGAGACCCCCACCTCAAAGAAACCACAAAGCCATTACGATCTGTTAGAGACTGCGATGTCCTTCAGGCTTTCGGTTGCAGTAACATACGATCCTAACGCATTTACGAGCGGTCGCTTACCATCATCGTAAGTGCGTGAGAGGGACAGTTGCCAGGGCATCTAATTCAGCCAAGTTTTTTTCTTCCCTTCCGCCATTAAGGACGCTTTTTGTAACATCAGACAGACGCGCCAATATTATGTTCCTCGTCGTGGGATGATGAGGGAGAGAGACTGATATCGAAGCTTCCGGTTATTAGTGGTGTTGTTGTTGTCATTGTTTTATTTGTTGTTGTTATTCTTGTTTATTTGCTGTGCTGACATTATCATTATTATGATTATTATCATTATTATTATTGTTATCACTTTTATTTGTATTATTATTATTATTATTGTTGTTGTTATTATTATCATTATTACTGTTATAATTACTATTCTTGTTATTGCTGTTGTAATTGTTATTATCATCATTATTACAATCATAAGCAATATAATTTATACTATCACCATTATTAATGTTATCATTATTTTTATAAATAATGATAATAACAATAATGATGATGAGGATAATAAAAATAATAACGATGATAATAATAAAAATAATAACAACAACAACAACAACAACAACAACAATAACAATAATAATAATAATAATAATAATGATGATAATAATGATAATAATGATAATGATGATAGTAATAGTAATAGTCACCGATGCAATAGAAAGATTCACACTTGAAGAATTATATTAAAATCACCTTTCTCAAAAGCAGCTGACGCCCGTAAGCATAACCTCATTAACAGAGGTGATAGAGGTAATGATAATGATAACAGCTACCCCTGTTGTGAATGCAATATTAGTAATCAATACAAACATCTTTAAAATTCCTGGATAATGAACCAGACCAACACCAAATTCTAATGGCATCCAAATTAGGCCAAGAGATACACACCTATGGTAAAAGATTAATAAAAAATCTGTTCATAACATTTTGAGTCATCCTGCTAACCAACTAACCGACTACTGGTAAAAAAAAAAAAAAAAAAAAAAAAAAAAAAAGCGATTTTAAAATAATTCTTCAAGAGTATTTTTTTTTCTTTTTTTATTGTATCGGTGATCCAGTTGCCTTGGCGGAGATTATGCGCTTTCTGAGTGCTTCTAGTTATTATTATTATCATTATCATAAATTCATTATTGTTTCCACGTTCATTATTATTATCACATTTTTTTACTATTACCCTCATTATTATTATCACTACTACTTTTTCTGTTAGCATGATTATTATTATTGTACTCATTATCATTATCAATATTACTATTGTTATTATTATTAGTATTAGTATTATTATCTAATAATAATAATAATAATTATTATTATTATTATCGTTATAATTGATGGATTCATTATTATTACTATATCATTATCGCTATCACCATCATCATTATTATCATTATCATTATTATTATTGTTAATATTTTGATCATTGATATCATTATTGTCATGATAATAATGATGATTAATATTTTAATTACTATAGTCATTATCAATATCATTATTAATAATATCATCATCATCCTTATCATTATTGCTATCATTATTATTATTGCTACCTTTATCATTGCCATTATTACTTTTATCGGTATTATTATTATCATTCATATTATCATTATCTTTATCATCATCGCTGTTATCATTATCATCATCATTATCATTATTGCTCTCAGTATTTTGATTATTATAATTATTGCTATTTACCGTAATTTTTGGCGATATCCTTATCAGTGTCATTTGTATTATCTAGAGAATTGCAATTATCTCTATCATATGATTATTGACATCCTAATCAGAATCTACGTAAATAGAAGTAATTCATATTCCTCATAATAGAAAATGTAATAGTAGCAGCAGAAGCAGGAGAGAAAAGTAATATGCATGATCTGGTTTCAAGAATAAAGAGGATTGCAATATAGCGTTAAAAAGTCGTAGTAATACTGGTAATAGCATTAGCAGCAACCGCAGCAACAGTAGTGGTCTTATTGTATTCATGGTTGCAACAGTGTCAACAACAGTAAGAACAGTAGCTAATAAAAGTAATAATATTGTTTGTAGTTGTATATTTTCAGTAGCAGACGTGGCAACAGTACTATCATTTGCCTTCGCAACCAGAGAACAATCCATTATTCGCCCATCCTACAGCACGTTTCTCCATCCTCCATATCCTGAAGGAGGCTCCCGGCTGATCGCACTAAATCCTTCTTGAATCCTGCGCCGCCTCTGCTCCTCCTCCCTCCCCGGGCAAAGTACACAGGCTGGAGTGTCCTCGCTGCCTCGGTCGCTGAATCTAGTCTGCTTATTTCGCTGATATTCGTGTTTTCTCGTTTTTTTTTTTTCTTTCGCCATGTGTTTATATCATTTCCTCTCCCTCTTATCTGCGTCCATTATATTGGTCGAGGATACGGCCTCTTGTCATGTGCTTTTGGATGTTTTCTCCCGGTTTATAATTTCCTTTCGTGCTTATCTGTGTCCACCGCTGGTGCTCTGGCCTTCCCTTCCTCTTTCGCTGCTGTTGTGTACCTATTTCTTCAATTTTCATTTTTTATAACATCGTCCTCGCACGTATCTTCCTCCAGGCTATAAATTATTCTTACATTGGTTATTTTGTTTTACACATATTATCTTCCCGCCTGTTTATTTTTTATTACTATTTTTATTCATTTACTCCTTATTACGTTCCCGTTATTTGAGATGCGTGCTTTTTTTTCTTTCTCATCTGCCTCTCCATTTACTTCTTACATCATACCTTCGCTTCCAAGCTATCCAGTGCAGCCATTTGATATTCAGTATCCCTTTTTTCTCCTATATTCCCTCCCCCTTTTTTATTCAGATTTCCTCTCTCCCCTCTTCCCTCTTCCTCAGGCCGGCGAAAGCATGCCCACTGGAGCAAATCACAAACCTTATTTGCAAGTACAAGCAGATCTTCCGCCTAAGGACTTCAAACACAGGATGGGGAGGAGGTTTGGGAGTCTGGCCTCTGTAATGAGCGAAGGTTTGGGCGGAGGGAAATTCTGTAGGAAAAAGCGCAGTCTGTAGGGGAAGGCCATTAGCATCTGCCGGGAAGAAGCGCTGTGCAGAACGCAGTCTGTGGGGGAATGGAGGAATGGTTTGCGAGTGAGAACCGCAGGGGAGGGCACGGGAGAGAGGATCTGAGAGGGGAGGCGGTGGAAATGAAAAAACAAACTCAATAAACGGGGGGCGCACGTGGAAATGAGTGAATGCCTGAAAGTATGAAAGAAAGACGGCCTTTGGAGAAATGACCGAACAATTCACAAGGAAGGATCTCCGTCGGGTCGCATAAACCGTGGAGAGAGAGAGCGAATTCTCTCCTTTAACGCACGCCGTGGAGGAAACCCAGTCTATGGAGGGACGAGCGTATGGTTCGCGAGGGTAAAATGTTGCAGGGGAAACGCGGCCTTTGGAGGGCTGCGAGGAACGCCGCTGATAGCAATGGGGTTAATTGGACACCAGGGTTTGTTAGGGCTGGCGGGATGATATACGGGACGAGCTCGGGGTTTTCAGCTTTGGATTTGGAAAAAAAAGAGGTTTAGAGTGTGACGCAGGAAGCGGGATCCGGTCGAGGGGTCGGGTGGCATGACTTGCTCCTGTAACTTCGGTATACACACGCACGCGCGCACACACACTTGCACAGAGGCACTGACACACGCACACTCACACACACAAACACACACGCAACACACACACACACACAACACACACACACACACACACACACACACACACACACACACGGCACAATCAAACAACATCCAACAAAAACAAAGAATATAATACATAAATAAAAAATAAAACGGCGCGCTAGGAAAGAAGCTCGAGGTGCCACGTAACAGGTTCGGCGGCGGTGTAGTACATAAAGGTCGAGCAAGAGCGAGGCGCAGGAGGCGGAAGCAACAGGCGCCGCCGAACCACTTGTTGCGCTCTCCCCCCCCCCCCCTTCCCTCACCCACTTCCCTTGCGGTCCAGCGTTGCCGTCGCCGCCGCCGCCAGACCTCGCGGAATCGGCTGCGTCTGCTGGCGGGCGACGTGGCGGCTGCTACGTTAGTTTCGCTTCGAACGACATCGATTTGTGAAGTTCGCGGGAGAAAAGAAGGAACGAAGAATGTAAATGGAGGAGAGAGAGAGAGAGAGAGAGAGAGAGAGAGAGAGAGAGAGAGAGAGAGAGAGAGAGAGAGAGAGAGAGAGAGAGAGAGAGAGAGAGAGAGAGAGAGAGAGATGAGGAGAGAGAGAGAGAGAGAGAGAAGGTGCTCGGAGCGTCGTCTTCCACATGCCACCGTCGACGAGGGATTCTGTGACAACGATCAATATGGCTTGCGTCCGATTTCCTGCCTGAGTGATCGACTTCCGCTTCGCATAACCACGTTATGACTGTTGCCCATTGTTTTCTCCTTTTCAATTGCCTTCTTGTCGTCGTCCTTTAGACCGTGTATCTTCCCGCGCATTGAAACATTGGCCGCAAGGGAGTCCATTCATAACTCTGCGTTGTTGGGCGGGTTCTTGCGGTGGAAATGCTGCTGCGGTTAAAACGAGCTTCGGACCCGTCGATGTGCCGTTCAAGTGCAGTGCAAAGGCGTGCATGTGTATTATGTGCATTTGTGTGAGTGTTTCTCTATAATGTGTATGATGTGACCTTGTTCTTGTTGTCTGTTTGTTTGTCTGATATTGTGCTGCTGAGAGCGAGAGTCTATGGACACCATAGATCAAGAGCTACACTGGTATGCATTCAGAAAGATTTCAAAGAAAGATACTTAAAATTCAAAGTATTTTATTAGATGCGACTAAATTTTGGGTTATATTTCATATCAGATTCAGATTTAATTAAATATCAAGTGTATATCGGAATATATATGAGAGAGAAAAATAAATCCATAAATGATATTTGGGCAATTCGGTGCTCTTCTGAAGTGGCAATAGATCAGAAAAAAAATAAAATATATAGCAGAAATATTTGAGAATCAGAATTATAAAAGGATTCTGAAGACAGCGAGAATACTTAATTTTCTATTTTATTTACCTGCTTATTCTCTTTGCTTGCAGTCATTTATTTATTTTTATTACAATTGTTACTATGAAAACGAATAGTAATGCTTTTCTTGATAAATGTTGGATTGAGAAAATGTATTTTCTCTATCTTTATTTCATTTTATTTTATTTTTATTGCATTCATTCTTTGCCGCAGCTATGCAGTCATTATCATTAGTTTGGCTTCTTTCCAATCTCGCGTCTCTCTCTCTTCTTCTTTATCATCATTAATTCAGCTTCCATTATCATCCATTACCCTTATCATTACCACCACCAGGGAGGTAATGATGATGTTTTTGGAAACGTCGGTTAATCTTTGTTTTCCCTTTCATTGGTTGCCAGGATGAACCAAAAAGTTATGAACAGATTTTTATGAACATTTTACCAGAGGTTTTCTTAAACCAGTTTCGATGCTACTTGATTGGTATTGCCTTGGCGGAGGTATGCGCTCTCCGAATGCTTCTAGTTGTCGCTATTTTCATGATCACTTTCATCATAATCTCAATCGATTTCCCAAGGAATAATAACACCTCCACATACATAAAAAAAACAAAAATAAATAAATATTTCATGGAACTAGCATCCAATATATCAAAATCATTCAATTAGTGTTAATAAACAGTAATGGCTGATCATGCGATCGCGAGTGCTTTTACTATAGCGTTTCCATTATGGATGATTGAAGCGCAAATGTATTATGTTGAAGTGCCGACCGTTGGTTATTGCGTGCACGAGCAGGGACAAGCAGCGAAATGTTGCATAATTGAAAGATTGAATCATGTGTCTGATGATCTCATTGAAAGGTCAATAATTTGGAGAATACACACACACATATACATACACATACATATATATATATATATATATATATATATATATATATATATATATATATATATATATATATATATATATATATATATATATGTGTAATTGTGTGTGTGTGTGTGTGTGTGTGTGGTGGTGTGTGTGTGTGTGTGTGTGTTTATTTACGTATTTATCAATTTGTTCTTTCATTTTTTTCATCTATTCATAGGGAGTACGAGCAGAGAGAGAGAGAGATGAGAAAGCGAGAGAGAGAGAGAGAGACAGAAGAGAGAGAGAGAGAGAGAGAGAGAGAGAGTGAGAGAGGAGAGAGAGAGAGAGAGATGAGAGAGAGAGAGAGAGAGAGAGAGAGAGAGAGAGAGAGAGAGAGAGAGAGAGAGACAGAGACCCAACGACAGAACAGAGAGAGAGAGAGAGCAGAGAGGAGAAAGAGAGAGAACAGACGGAAAGGACAGAGAGACAGAGATAAAGAGAGAGCGGAGGACGGAGGTGGAAAAGCGAGAGACACCGAACAGAGACTTTTCCATTCACCCAAAGCCATTATTGCTCAGTCAACGATCGAGAATTGAATTCCAGAATATAACAACCAAGCGGAGACCGAGGAGGGGCAGCTTTCACTGAAGGCACAAACCCGTCTGAGCGCAGCATTCTAAACATTCTGGTTAATTCTCTTGCCTCGTAACTTCGAGTCATTACGGAATACTAATTACCCCAAGATTGAGTTACCAAGAGCGAACAGATGTTGAGAAGGAGGAATGAGGAGAGGGTAATGATGAGGTGGAAGAGGGAGCGAGGAGCATGGGAAGGCATTGGGTAGGAGGGGACGCGTAGGAGCCATTGGAGGTGCGGAGATATGAGGGAGGGGGCAAGAAGGGCGTATTGAAGGTGGAGGGCGAAAGAATGGCATGGTTGAAAGAGGAATGAGGGCGGGAGGGTTGGAATGGAGGGGAGGGGGCGAGGAGGAGGAGGAGGTATGAAGGGGAGAGCAGGAAGGCATGAGGGGGGGGGGCAAGAAGGAGATATGAGGGAGAGGCAGAGGGGAGGAGAGAAGGCATGATGAGGGGGGGGAAGGGGGGAAGGCATGAGGGTGGGGGGCGAGAAGGAGGCATTGGGCGAGAGGGAGCATGAGAGGGGGGTGTTCATGTTCCTCGCGTCGTATCAATCCTCCCTTTTTATGCTTCGCTCTCTTCTTTAATCTTCAGGAGGCTTCCGGCTGATCACCTCCGCCTCCCTCCCTCCCTCCCTTCCCCCACCACCGTTTTCTCTCCCTCTCCTCCCCCTCCTCCTCCTTCCCTTCTCTCCCACTCCCCCTTACCTCCTGCCTTCCTCTCGCTCTTCACTACTTCTTCCCTTTCTCCCCACCTCCTCCCTTCCTTTCCTCACCTCCCCCTTCCCCTCCCTCACCTACCCCATGTCCTCCTACCCCCTCCATCCCTCAACCCACATCCCACGTACTTACTACCCCCCCCCCTCTCTTCCCGCCTTCCCCAGCCCCCAACCCATTTCACTGCTCGGCATCCTCCCCCCCCCTTCCCCTCCCCCCCCTCCCCCAGCCCACAGCCCGCTTCTCTTCTCACCCCCCCACCCTCTCCTCCCGCAGCCCTCCAGTCATCTTCGACAACCCCCCCCCCCACTCCACCAGCCCCTAGCCCCCCGGCTGCTGCTCAGTCCCTTTCCTTCGCCAGCCCCCTAGCCCGCTTCGCTTCTCCCGTCCGCTTCTTTGCACAGTCTCCCAGAACCAGCCCCCCTCCCCAGCCTACCCCTTCCTTTCCCCCTTCATCCAATTCCTGGTCACTAGTCCCTTTCACTATTTAGCCCCCCCCCTCCCCAGCCCCTAGCCCCCTTCCCAGCCGCTTCACTGCTCAGCCCTCCCCTCCCCCAGCCCTCTTCACTGCTCAGCCCTCCCCCTCCCCCCTCTTCACTGTCCAGTTCCCCTCCCCTTCCTAGCCCACCCTAGCCCTCCATGCACAACCCCCCACCCCACCCCAGCCCGATCCCAGCTGATATCTGCTGTGACGCGACTGAAGTTACTTTGCCTGCAGTTATTAGGCGTCATTCTGGTATTTTTTTACGTAGGAATATTAGGACGAACTGATGACCGGGTTCGTAACTTTTGTCCTTCCTATTTATATCTATCCGCCTCTGAATGTCGTTTGTGTATTTGTCTCTCTGTCCGTTCAGCTGGGCAGGTAATAAAGCACGCGCGCAAATTCACATCAGTCTCTATATCGAACTCGCCTCCCTCCACGCACGCCCCTCCACACCCCGTCCCTCCCCCCCTCCTCCCTTCCTCCCCCCTCCCCCACCTCCTCCCTTCGCTCCCTTCCCTTTACCATTCTCCCTTCCTCCATCCCTCCCCCCCCCAAAAAAAAAAAAAAGAACGACAAGCGAGAAGAATGCTGAAAACGGCGATAGATTACAACGCCCGGGTCTCGCTGGGTTCGAGCCGCGGCCTCCGAGCTGACCAAACACGGGGAGGTCGCCATGGAAACTCTCTCGCGTGAGGGAAGAGGAGGCCGAGTGGTGGCCCGCCCGACACGTCGAGTCCCGCTCCACTAAGCCCTCGCCAAAGACTGTTTACTTCCGCCTTACGTAATGGCGGTGTGTGGATTAGTGCGTAGCGGTGAGTGGGTACGTTTGTTTCTTTATGAGATTGCGGAGTATGTAGATATGTCATGATATAGGAAAAGCCGTGGAATGCTTAAGAATCTGATAAAAAAGAAGCAATCGTTACTGCTTCACTGTTTTAGAAAAGGCTTGATTCCCCAAGACTTTTGTGTAAACAGGACGAGGCACGCAGGCATTGGCGATACGGAAGTGGCGACCCCTGGCAATGATGAGGAAAAACACAGAGATTAAATTGAATTTTGTCCTCCAATTAAAGCTTACTTTCTCTGCCGTGGTTGTTATTGCGGTGCTTTTTCACCGGTCAAAAACTTTTAATACGCCAGGAAAAAAATGGAGGCTTATCGAGGAGCCTTAATGTTATTGCGAGGAAACTTTGACCTGGGATGGCTTAACGGTACAATGCGGCGAGGGATTGTTCAGGACTTTTCTAGAATTTTTTTGCTTTTTTGTTGATAGCATTTCTGATCTCGGTATTTTTCTAATCTCAGTTCTTGCCTTTCTTTTCCTTTTATCGCTTTTTATGCTGTAGTAATTTTGTTTTCTCACATCTTCATCTTAACGTTAATAACTGTATTAATGCAAACCCATGTTTTTCTATACTATTGTATTTGTGTTTTCAGTCTGTTCGGCACACTTTCCCCGCACGTTCACATGTTTACGTAAGTCGAACTTTTTCTGTAAGGAATACGTACTTTGGCCTACTGGTGAGTTACGTCTCCCGAGTGTCGTCAGCGAGGGCACTCCGATGCCAAAGAAATCACAATTATAAACAATCATAAGAACAATTTTCATACTTTATGTCTTCAGTGCCTGGCCGTTTCTTTTTTAACTATTGCAGGCATCGTTATGGCTCCCTGAGACCTACTTTCCAAAGGGTGCCAGCATTGGTCGAGGGACATTCGGGGAAGTCTATGCATTGTGCTCCTACGATCTCTGTCCCTCCAACATATTCGAAATACTGTTATAACAACAGTATTATCAGTAATAACATGACTCATCATAGACGTTTTTATATAAATAACGATAATAACGATATGATGAAAATCGATACATCAAACATGGTACATCATTTGCAAAAGAAATAATCTCCCTTGTTGGAAGTAAACATAATAGAATGCAAGAGTACCAAACCATTACGAAGATTAACGTCCAAGGATGTGGTTACAAACAGAGAATTTTGTATCACCTGACATGGGTAGATAGAGAGAGAAAAGAAACAAGGGAAAAAAATAGAAAATATTGCCACCAACGTCGAAAGTAAATTACAGTCACCATAGAGTGAACTAAAGCATCGCCAGGACCAAGTGTTTTACGAAAACCGAAATCCTGGCATCAATATCGAACGATGCCAATAAGATCAACGATGACCTCATAATAGTCTCATAAACACGTGAAGGATCAGCGTTATGGGTATAAAGCTGCAGTATAGTATTTCATTGATTCCATTGGCACAATTCTCACGAAAACTTAAAAAGAACTAGACGGGATACTGTAATATCATAGAATCTAAAATCAATCTTGATTTTGGTTATAATTGCACTATCACAGTTGTCAGAGCAAGAACAGTTAAGACCAAACACAAGAGCTGCCTTCAAATAAGGGTAGTTTCACTGACAAGCTATTCACATCCAGACCTGATTAGAATTTTGTTTCACAATCTATGGTGGGTGAATGCCGGGATTGGGTTACACATTCATTGATATGTGACATGAAGCTCGACCAGAAGCCGAGGAAGTCCTGCAAGGATGCAACAAAAGATTTTAATCCTAAGGGATCATTATTTCTTTTGAGGATTCTCTGAGAATCAGCTGAGTTATCACTGTTTAAGCTCTATTACCAATTATTCATTTGCATATTGTCAACCCAGCCCATCACGGCAAGAGCAGGGAAGTTTGTAACAAGGTACTCCTTTCCTCTTTCTCTATGTGAATGCTAATGACATGTTTACATACCTGTAGAGTACTCTCTCGAGATATTATGCTCATTAACCGGTATTTACAATAATAACGGGCGGAGGACCGATCCTTGAGGAGCCCTATAATGAAGTGGCTGAAGTTTTCCAAGAATGGAGTTTAATGAAGGGGAAACCCACTGTAGCTAAACTACTAATCCGAATTTTTTTTTTTTTTTTTTTTTTTTTCAAGCGAGAGACTAAACATCTTCCTTATGCAGATGGTGGCAGTGTTTACCTCCAGTCATTTGTCTGCGTTTGTAAGTTGTCATCGATACAATGTTTCAAGAGAAAATTCCTGACTAAGAGAGCGTTTTAGTCACGTAAAGATTGGTCGAAGCTCAGCTATACTTTTTGATTAGTTAATATTCTTGACAAGCACGATGGAGTATCTCTCTCCTCCCTCCCTCCCCCCTTCTTCTTCTTCTTCTTTTCTTCTCTTCTTCTCTTCTTCTCTCTTCTTCTTCTTCTTCTTCTTCTTCCTCCTCCTTTTCGGCTTCATTTCGCTGCTTCCAATTTTCCTTCCCATCTTTCCGCAGTCAGTTGTCGACCTTGCTCTTCATTTGCCCGAGAGTCACTGAGTGGCCGATCATTTCCTCTCCTTCTTCCGCCCTTCTTCGCCAATCTAATTTTCTTCTACCGTGTCATTTTCTCCATATATTGCCCTCTCCCCATCCGCCATCCCTCTCTCCCTGCCGACTCCCACTCGCTCTCTCAACACCCTGCCACCTCTGCCCCCTCCCCCTCTCCCTGTCTCCCTGCATCCGCTGTCCTTCCTCTTCTGCTCGAGCTCTATCCACCCAGCCTACTATCCCTTCTTCGCGTCCCTGGCAGCCCCCTCCCCCCAGCCATCCACCCTCTGTTCTTTATCCCCGTGACCCCCCCTCGTTCTATCCTGCTGTCCTTCCTCTCCCTTCCCCACTACCCCTCTCCCCCTGTCCTTTCCGCCCCTACTACTTCCCCCCCCCCCCAGTCACCTTCATCCCCTTCACCTACCACCCTCCTACCCCCCTAACGTTGGTCCCTCTCCCCCCTCCCTTCAACCCCCAACCTTACCCCCTCGTTCCTTATCTCCCACGCCCACAACCTTCACCCCCCCCCCCCATCCAACCCCCTTCTACTCCTCTCCCAACCATCCTCGCTCCCCCACCCTAACACTCACCCCCTCCTGCAACCCCCTCCTCCTCCTCCTCCCTCCTCCTCCTCTTCTTCGTCTTCTTCCTCCTCCTCCTCCTCCTCCTCCTCCCCTCCTCCTCCTCCCTCACTCATTTATTATTATTATCTATTTATTTTTGACGCTGTTGCTCTGTCGCTGCTTCCGTTTGCATCATCATCTTGCATCCGTGTTCACTCATTATTTCTTTAATTTTCCTTTCCTTACTTGCTTATTCTCTTTCACTCCTTCCGAATGTCCGAGTGATATTCTTACATTTCCAATTATCATCCTTGCCAAGCTGTCATTCGCTGTCACCAACCTGTCAACCTGCCACCTGTAACCACCATCCTGCGCCCTCATAAAAGCAAACAAACAAACAAATATAAGTATACA
The DNA here is from genome assembly GCF_003789085.1 of Penaeus vannamei. NCBI lineage: Eukaryota > Metazoa > Arthropoda > Malacostraca > Decapoda > Penaeidae > Penaeus > Penaeus vannamei. The sequence continues at coordinate 460,774 of NW_020870059.1, forward strand.
AATGATTGTTTATTCCGTTTTTTTCTTTCTAGAAAATCCTATGCATGAAAGCAAAAAGTATGTGCTTTTGATGTGCTCATATTAATTTACACAAAGATCATATACAACGGAATTCATCTTATAAAAAAAAAAAAAAATAAAAAAAAAAATAAAAAAAAACATTATTATCTCATTTGTTTGTATCGTATTCTATATATTTCCTTTCTCTTTTGTCTTAAAAATATAAATTCTGAAAGTATCAAAATGGTAGCAGTCAACATATATATTTTGCAAGCCTGTCAAAACGCTAGGATTTTCGTCCGGATTAAAAGGCTATGTTGCAATCGAGGCACTTGTCATTCGACTTTTATTCTGATATCCATATCGAAAAATTACATCATTCACGATAAAAAAATCACAGAAACAACATTCATAATAAAGATAATGATAATAACTTTACTGTGGAATTTCAAAATTACCTAATCGAATCTCATACATATTCTTACAATCAAAGTACACATATTTAAAAGTTATTTATTACCTATCTAATCTTTCTATAGTTACAATAATAACATCAAATGAGATCGGACTGAACGACCTCACGCGACGCCGGCTGCCACAACACAACACAACACCAGTTCTTGCTTTTTAGAATTATGGTGTCTGCTGGACAAGTGTCTGTCTACCTTGGCTGTTCGGCGCTTTTCTAGGTTATATGATAATGATTATGATAATGATGATCAAGATGATATTGCTGGCAATATGACGATGGTGGTAATATGATCACAATGATGATGATAGTGATGGTAATAAGGATAATAGTAATA
>NW_020870059.1:471579-494079 GCF_003789085.1 Penaeus vannamei
TCTCTCTCTTTCTCTCTCTTCTCTCTCTCTCTCTTCTCTCTCTCTCTCCTCTTCTACACATACACTGTATCCATCTTGCATGCACCCTTTTTCCCTTTTTCTCGTTCTTTTATTTCAACTTCCTGTGCGAAGAGACGTGAAATGGCCGAGGAAGAGGACAAAGGAGACCAGTTGAAAGGAGATTTAGAAGAAGTGTGGGGGGTGGGGGTGGGGTGGGGGGGGGGGGGGAGGCGCCGCTTCAAAGGCAGCCACAAGGACCAAGCGGCGAGAGTAATCCATAATGTCTCTAACATGACAGCAATATCAAACATGGCTTAGCACAAAAGGCCGAGGGACCGGGACGGAGGGTACAATGATGGATAGTCTATTAAGAATTTAGATTTATTAATATTACCAAAGCGATCACTCGATCCGGTACCGGTAGAGCATTGGAAATTGATAACCTGGGCTATTAATCATTAAAAATATAGCTGTACTTTTTTTGTACACCTTGATCATCCCCTTTATTCCATCTTCATCTCTTTTTTTCTAATTTGTTTTCCTCTTGTTCACTTCTCTTACCCTGAACAAATAACATGAACTTGATTGGAAAAGCACACACACAAAGAGCCAATAGCTGAATTGCGGAGATACAGCTATTGGGAGTAGTTCAATTTGGCGAGTGCAGCAGACAGCAAACGTAAACAAAAGGGAGAGTTGCAAACAGATAACTTATATAAAGCAGTTGAGTGTAGAACCAGAAGCCTTGAATAAAAATCAATTCTATTTCTCCATGCATACAAAAGCTGCTGATTCTCGAGTGATGATGATTATGACAATACTTTTTTAATAATGTTAATGCTACTACTAAATGATACGATACTGCCACTACTATTACTACTACTATATATAGTGATAATGCAATAATAATGATCTGATAATGATAATGATAACAATGATTATGATGTGGTGATTAATGATGATGAAGATGATGAGGGGATAATAAAAATAAATAATAATAATAATAACAATGACGGTAATAATAATGATAATTATGATAGTGACAATAATAATAATGATAATTATGATAATGACAATAATAGTAATGATAATAATTAATAATAATAATTTATATAATATAAAAAATAATAATAATAATAATAATAATAATAATAATAATAATAATAATATAAAACAAACAACAACAACAGCAATAACAATAATTATCAAAATAGCGCGTTCATTTTCCACAAGCTAAATCATGAACATTAATTACCCAATAACTAGTCAAACATTCTGACCCCTTATTTTCTCATTAATTGTCTGTTTGCAGTATTCAAATCAATCTCACTTTCCTGTGAATTTCGGATAATTACATCAATAGCATCCGGATTAAATGGTGATAAGGCAACTCAAATGAACTCCGGATAAATAGATATTCGTATGATTATATTGATTGTGAAAGTCTGCGTTTCGGTTCGTGGAATTGGCGGTTCCTTTCGGTTGAGTCTCGTAGTGCAGAGGTTGCAAGGGAATGCACTGCTGAAGTTAGGTTTAGAATCAGGATATTTCGGTAGAGAAATGTAGAGGATGTTTGTGTAAAGTCAATTATTGCAATATAGTACACAGCTGTTGCACACACAAGTCGAGGTACTCCGTTCACTTTCGTTTTCAATTCAATTGATCCTGAATTATACATTCCGATTTTTCTAATTACTTCACTCCAACATTCGCGAATACTACAGTCTGATATTTCCAGGCGCTGGATTCCAACATTCTCAAATACTGAATTCTAGGTTTCTCAAGGACCGAATTCCAACATCCCAAAGTAAGCATTCCAACATTCCGAAATGCTGAATACAGACATTCCCAAGAGACTGCATTCTAGCATTCCAGAATATTGCAGCTTAACGCCCTCATTCTCTAGATTCCGACATTCCCAAAGTCTGGATTCCGGTATTACCAAATGTTATATACCAGCATTCCCAAATTTTGAATTCCAACATCCCTTAATATGGCTTTCCACTATCCTTCAAGTACAACATGTCGACATATCAAAATACTAAATTCCATCCTCGAAATACTACATTCCAAATTTTTAAATAGAGGATTTCATCACTTCCAAATTCTACATTCGAGCATTACCAAAATAGGTGACCAGCATTCCCTAAATATTTAAATACAAAAATTATTAAATACTACATTCCCAAATTCCAAGTTCCATTTCCATACCTAGTACCATACTCCAAAAATACCAAATAGAGCATTCCAAAATACAGAATTTCTCCTCCTGCCCAACTCTCTCTCCTCCACTTCCACATTCCCCAATACATCTACCCGTATCCCCAGTCCCTCCACTTCCACCCTCCTCCGGCTTCCACACACACACACACATACACTCCTGCACCTCCTCCACTTCCACCCTCCCCATATCCCTACACCCCCCTCCCTCCTTCGCAACACACACTCTGCACTCTCCTCACGCACTTTCCACCGCCCCCGATATCCCTACACCGCCCCTCCCCTCTTCCCTCACACACCCCTGGCACCTCCTCCACTTGCCCACTACCCCACCCCTTATCTTAATCCCCTCGGCTGCTTCCACCACACTAGGGGTTAAGGTCACCCTATACCTCCTCACTTCCACCGGGGCCCTACACTCTTCCACACGCCCCTGCACTCCTCCTCCACGACCCATGCCCCTCCTCTTCCGACACCAATGGTAAATGGGCCCTGTACCTCCTCCCCCACTTCCAGTCCACCCGCCCTCCTCTTCCAACACACAATTATTCCCTGAACCTCCTCCACTGCCCCCCCCAATGTATCCTACATCCCCCCCTCCTCTTCCACTCACACCCTGCACCTCCTCCACTTCCACCCCCCCCATATCAACACCCCCTTACTCTTCCCCATACACCCCTGCACCTCCTTCCATTCCACCCCCCATATCCTACACCCCCTCCTCTTCCACACACACCCCTGCACCTCCTCCACTTCCACCCCACCCTACAGCCCCCTCCTCTTCACACAACTCCTGCACCTCCTCCACTTCCACTCCCCCCATTCTACACCCCCCTCCTCTTCCAGCAACACATCGCTGCCCTCCTCGACTTCACCCCCCTATATCCTTACACCCCTCCTGCTTTCCACACAACACCCCTGCACCTCCCTCCACTTCCACCCCCGCTGGACCCCCCCATATCCCTACAACCCCCTCTCTTCCCACACATCCCTGACCTCTCCTCCCCGACCTGCCCGTCCTGCTTTCACACACACGCCCTGCCACCTCTCCACTTCCACCCCCTCCTCTTCCCACACACAGCCCTGCAACCCCTCTACTTTCCAACCCCCTCCTCTTCACACACACCCTCTGCCCTCCTCCACTTCCACCTCCCTCCTGCTTCCAAGCACAGCCACCGCCATGCACCTCTCCACTCCAACTTCCTCCTCTTCTCACAGGCACACCCCTGTACCTCCTTTCGACTTTCTATCCCCCCCATTACAGTCCTGACACCGGCTCGCCTCTTCTCTTCCACACATCTACCCTGGCACCTCACTCTCACTCGCCCCGCTCCCATATTCCCTACTTATCCCACTCCTCTTCCACACAAGGCAGCTCCTGCAACCGTCCTCACACGCTTCCACCCCCTCCATATCCGCTACACCGCCCACTCCTGCTTTCGCACAATCACATCCTGGCACTCCTCCTCCCGACCCTGCCCTCGCTTCCACACACACCCTGGCACACTCCCTCTCACTTCCACCCCCCTCCTCTTCCCACACACATTGGCCCTGGTCTCCTACTCGCACTCCACCACCCCTTCCTCTTTCCATCACACACCCTGCAGCCTCCTCCACTTCCACCCCTCTCTCCACACACACCCCTGCACCTCCTCTGTGTTCACCTTTCCTATCCTCTTTTTGTGTCCTCTCTCTCCACACACACGCCTAAGCACCTGTTCCTCCGACTTTGCCACCCCGCCTCCTTCTTCTTCACTACACACCCTTGCGACCTTCCTCACTTCACCCCTCCTGCGTTCCCCACAACCCTAGCACCGTCCTCTCAGCTTCCACCTCGCCCCTGCCTCTTCCACAACACCCTGCACCTCCTCCACCCTGCCCTTGCCCTGCCCACAGAGCGGCCTCACTGCAACACAAATTCTCATTCCACAAGGTTGTGTAATCGCTTCACTACATCACCCTAGTGGGTCCCTTGGGCGATCTCTCCGAAGGGAAATAGCGCGCTAGACACCATCCCTGTGGTGTCGCTGGTATGGTGATGGCGAGGTATGGTGGTGGAGAGGGGGGGGTTATTGTGCGAGTTTATGTGGAGGTGGAGGTGTTCGCGGGCGTGGATTTTGGTTGTTTAATTGCGTTTGGGCTGTTGCTGAGTTTGTTGTTGTTGTTTTGTAGTTGCTGTTGCTTTTGTTGTTTTTTTGTTTTGTATTTATTTTTTTTTCTAATATGGCGTGGGTAGTGTTATTTTTCTTCTTTTTTAATCGCATACTATTTATTCTTGTTTTCGACGTAGTAATGTTATGCAGAATTTTATTTGAGCCTCTGCATTTGAATATAACAGAAATGTGATGTAAAATAATCCGGAATTCAATATTCAACATAAACAGATAATCTTCTCCTCTCTCTCTGCTCTTCTGTATTTGTTTATTTCCCACTTATCGGTCGTTTCCCTATCTACCTTTATCGAATATTTGTTCACTTAATTTTATATCTTCCTGTCCCTGTACATAAAAATTTTGTATCTGTATGCCTAGCCACTGACGGCTGTCTGCAACAGTTCGTACACCTGTTGCATAACATTTTAATTAGGTATCTGTTTCATCTCCTCTTTACATCTCCATCTATCTATTCTTTCGTTTTTCTATCGATCTCTCTGCAGTCATATTTCCAGGTGTCCGCCTCTGTTCCTGCCTCTTTCTCCCAGTCATTTATCTTTCCCTCCATTTATCAATCCATTTATCTATCTCCAACTACTGCGTGCATCCCTCTTTCCACCTATCTTTCTTCCCGATTCTCCCTTTACCTCTCCATCTCCTTCAAAAGGCGACTGAGGGAAACGTCGGATTTCGTGCCTCACGAGAGTTTGGCGTGTTCCCTCCGCCATTATGATGTTATTATATACAATTTTTGTATAAAGGTTCTTCTCGACGCTTTGGAGGGTGATTCACTCAGGTGCTTCGCTTTGCTCGGAGCTTCGGAGAGCACTATGGAGGGTGATTCATCCTGGTGCTTCACTTCGCCCGGTGCTTCGAAGCGGCGAGTTCACACAACGGGCCGAGGGATTGTGATGAGGGTTCTTTTGCGATTCTGGCGACGCTGAATTGCTGAAATGTTGCTGTAATTAAAAGGTCTGGAAGAGAAAATATTTCGAAATGAGGCTCTTTATTCTCACAGAGAACGTTTTCTTTTCTTCGCCTGTGTTATGCCTTCGTGTCTTTTGTTGTTTTATTGTGTTTACGATCTCATGTCCTCGTTTGCTTGCGTTTCCTTTCATGTTTTTTGCTTGAGCCATTCACGTATTTTCTTCCAGTTCCTTTGTTCTTCTTTTGTGCAACGTTGGGACACGTCGCCGCAGCCTCCTGGGAACCAACAAGGAAGATTCTGGAAGCGTTTCGGACCGAAATGAACACTGCCGTGGACATTATGAGAACACTTGATAAGCTGTTTAAATAGAGTCTGGTTATCACAGTCATAAATACAGTCGCACGAATTCATCCCCGGAGGAACCTCGGGAGCACGACCGCCTCGCCGCCGCCGCGAGACCGCCCCGCGCCGACCCCTTCCCCGACGGAGCAGCGGGAGAGGAATTCCATCAAAGGAAAGCTAATCCAATGGGACCTTTGGGCGCTCCGCATGCTTTTTAACGTTTAGGATCGTGCGTCTGCAGCGGGCGGCTCAGAAGAGGGCGGGCGGGCGGCGCGGATGCTGATGGCTCTGGCCGAGGGAGGAGGGGAACTCCGAGGCGGGGCTTCCCTTCCCGAGGGGCGCGAGGAAGGGGAGAGAAAGGGGGAGAAAAGGGATGAGTGAAGACGCTCCGTAAAGGAACCGCGTGGAAGATGATTTCAGAACCTGGTCGCCGGTGCACGAACTCACAAAGAACGACAGTGAATGGTGTTCACATTTCGGCGCCTTAGAGTTACCGGTTTGAAAGAGACATTGATAAAAAAGAAGAGAAAAAGAAGCCATGGACTGACAACCACTCTCCTAAAAACCTATGAAAATATGTATGTGTGTCAGTATGTGTATGGACACAGACAGAGAGAGATCTGCACCACACACAAACACATACACACACACACGCACACACACACACACACAGATCGTACTCATCTAGGCCTACTGTAATTGCACACATCCTATTTCACGGATCAGCAACATTCCTTAATTACGGATAGTTTGTTTACATGTTATCAGCAACATCAAAGAGAAATATTTCCCAAGAAACTAATTTCTCAAAAAAAAAAAAGCCGGAGAACTTCAGCTACATCTTACCTAAAGATAAATGGTCCTTTTGATGGCAACTTTGATTGAAATTTACACTCCTAAGATGCTTTTGAAGATCGTTCGAACGAGTTCCATCTGCTGAAGAACTAACATGTTTTGAATGCGTCCTTTCAGAGCCACGGGGCCCGGGATGAATGGCCGAGCGCACGCCCAAGCGCGTCGCTCGGGTCCTCGTGCGGCGCTGGGGACACGGGCGGCGGCGGCGGGGAGGAGATGTCAGGGGATGGAAGAGAGGGAGGGAGGGAGAGAGATAGAGATGATAGAGATAGAGAGAGAGAGAGAGAGAGGAGAGTGAGCAGAGAGAGAGAGAGAGAGAGGAGAGAGAGAGAGAGAGAGAGAGAGAGAGAGAGAGAGAGAGAGAGAGAGAGAGAGAGAGAGAGAGAGGAGAGAGAGAGAGAGAGAGAGAGAGAGAGAGAGGAGAGAGAGAGAGAGATTGAGGCAGAGAAGGAGACAATCTGAGCCAAGTTTTGTTTCCCTGATATGCCATTTTATTCACACAATACAGACATTTCCATCTTTCCTCTACCTACATATGATGAAGCCTCATGCCTGTTTGATATACCTTTAATTATATAGTTATCGAGTATAATTACAAAATGCTGTTAGATAACGTATCACAGCCTGAACAAGTTCCTATATATTACCATATAATGTTTCGTATTCCATTATATGAAAATGCCTCTGTGGGAATGAGAGGCATAATGAAATTCTGGGCATGACACCAAGGGCACGAAATTGTATTAGAATTGCTAATGGCTGATCTCATTTTCTCTCTCTGTCTCTCTTCGTGTATACCTAATTCTCTCTCAGTCTGCCATCTCCCCTCTACTTCACTTTCTCTGTGTCTTTGTACTGTCTCCCACTTCCCGTTTCTCCTGCTCATCTAATCCCCTCTTTTATCACTTTGGCTCTCTGTGTATATATATTTTTTTCTTACATTTCTCGTAAGAAATTGTATCAGAATTGCTAATGACTGGTCTCGTTTCCTCTCTCTGCCTCCCTTCGTGTGTACCTTTTTCTCTCTGTCTGCCATTTGCTCTCTTCTTCTCTGTCTATGCCTCCTTTACTTCCTCTCACTTCCCGTTTTTCCTGCTCATCAATCTACTCCTGTATATTTAGCTATCTGTATATCTATCATTTTTCTTGTCTTTCTCGCCTTTTTTAGTCATTCTTATCTACTTTTCTTTCTTCTTTTTTCCTTTTCTCTCTTCTTCTCTCGCCCTTTCCCCCCCATCTCTTCGCCCAAGACCCAGCACCTGCCGTTTAGTTCAGGTGAGGCTGACAGGTGAGAGACTCTTGTAATTATGCGCAGTTACGGCCATTGTCTCCAGCTACCTTGCAGGTGCCCGGGAGGGAGCGAGGAACTCATATCGGAGTCTAACTTTTAAAAGAATTTCCTTTTTCTCCTTCGCTCGCTTGTTCTCTCCCTCTTCTCTTGGACACCTGTGCTCCCACTTCGCCATTCTCTTCTTTTCTCTTTGTCTCCTTCTTTGCTTGTCTGTCTGTCTCTTTCTTTATTTCTCTCTTTCTGTCTCTCATACTCTGCGTGTCTCTGTCTCTGCTCTTATCTCTTTCCCTCTCTCTCTGTTCTCTCTCTCTCTCTCTCTCTCTCTCTCTCTCTCTCTCTCTCTCTCTCTCTCTCTCTCTCTCTCTCTCTCTCTCTTCTCTCTCTCTCTACCTCGCCACTCACCCCCCCTTTTCTCTCCTCTCGCTTTTTCATAGGAGTCTATACATTTGCTTGTATATTCATCGGTTAATGTGGGCATGAATCCGTTCCGTAGACAGGATGAAAAGACATTCATTCACTTCTGTCGAGGCGCCGTAAATGGACGCATAGCAGCAGTGTCCTTTCACTCTTTAAAAAGTTGGGTGACGCTCAGAGGCGGCCCTCGCGTGTCAAGTAGGAGCAAATGGCTTGTCACCGAGGAGGGACGTCTGGCTAACAGCAGGTACAGCACCGGTGATCTGTAAACGTCAGCCAAGAAGGCGTCGGGGTTCCGGGTACGTCAGCCGCTGCGGGAGGACAGCACGGAGGAAGGTCTTGCACAATGAAGGCGTGGCGTCCTGTGTTCACCATTATGGGTACACAGGCGCCTCCTGAGTACCTCCTCCCACACGTCGCCTTCAACGCAGTATCAACACCAGAGGTCCTTTGTTGCTAGAATACAGGATCTTGCAGCTTCAACTGTTGTTGCCGCTTCACAGGAATGGAAATGAGGCAATCGGTATCCAAGGGAATTTTATCGAAGAACTATTAAGTATCGAAGATAATTGCGGATAATGTGAAAAGGAAGACGAGAGTGGACGGATTATTTAGAAAAGAAGGCTGATAGTGGTAAACAGACGTGCTCTGGGAAACCGCAAACAGCTCGCAGGGAAAAACTGCAAACGAAATCGCCGAGGAATTGGCTCGTCTGCTCGCATAATGCGGGGGATAACATCAATTTGGACGCAATGTGCTATTACGTGTTTCTAGCGCCTAGAGAGCCGAATACCGAATTACCATAACGTTTCATCAGTAATTGAATGCCTTTGTCGTTAAAACAATAGCGTTCTAAAACCAATGTTACAGCAAGGAAAACAAACACACATTACACCACCTAATACATTATATAGGGATGTTGTAAAATATAATAATAATCAAATGAACATTTTAGACATGTTATATCTCACTAATTGTGTCACTCCAAAAGCAATAAAAGAAGGGAAAACAAGAACAGCGCTCGTCTTTTGTTTCAGAAGTTAATTAAGACAATCATCAGCTGGACGAGCAGCCGGGCCCCTATTCAGCCCGGTGTCGCGTTGCCCAAACAAGTGCGGAGTCAGATATTCAATTCCGTTCCGGCGACGCTGTTTTCCTTCATTTTTCTTGTTATTCTCCCTCTGTTTTGACTCCCGGCCCGAGAGGAGCAGGAGGAGGAGGAGGAGGAGGGGCAGAAGGAGGAGGAGGAGGAGGGGCAGAAGGGCGCCCCGTCGCCGCACTGCATTCCGAGGGCCGCGGGCGCCGCCGCCTCCAACTCGCCCCAACTTGACATTCAGAGTTTGATCACTTTAAAACCAAAAATATGAAAGTTTGGCGGACTTACAATGAGGAGAAGATATTGCCATCTTCGCGGATCGATGCCCCGTAATTAAAGCACCCGAGCCCCGATATTTCGACCCCAAGGCCGCTCCTGGACCTCGAAAAATATTGACAAACGTGAAATATAGGCCTATTTTTTGCCGCAGTGTCGAGCGATAACACGAGCGACACTTCGAGGCTGTGTTGCCGCCGGTCAGTCGGCAGGCGTTTCGGCCTTTGGGTGTCGCTGTTCTTTTCGCTTTTGCGAACAGTGTTGCTGCTTTGGTGGGGATGCTGATGGTTCTTTATTGTCATCATGTAATCATTACAACACACACACACACACATTATATATATATATATATATATATATAATATTATATATATATAGATAGATAGAGATAGATAGATAGATAGATTTAGATAGATAATATACATATATAGATAAATAAGATAGATATATATATATATATAGATAATATATATAGATAGATATATATATTATATATATATATATATAGTATATATAGATAGATATATAGATAGGATAGATAGATATATATATAGTATATATATATATATTGATATATATATATAACATATTATAATATATATATATGTATATATATATATATATATATATTATATTATATATATATATATATATATATATATATATATATATATATATATATATATATATATATATATATATATATATGTATATATATATATATATAATATATATATATATATATATATATATATATATATATATAGTATATTATATAATATATATATACACGCACACACACATGTATGTATACATGTGTAACATATGTCTGTGATTTTTCTAAAAGCCGGTATCTCTATTCCCGCACAGCCACGCCGCTGAATCCTGAAAAGCGAACGGAATAAAACATTGTTCGTCAGGCTTCAGCACCGCGACTCGCTGAATCCTCGTCCCGCTGTTTCTGCATTCGGTTGATCTGTTTTCATTAGTCGCGAATGACAGGAATTTATTGAAAAAAATGCGGTTCGCCCGTTGCCATAGATGAATGCTGGGTTGTGTTTGGCATTTGCTGTGGTTTGCATTTTCATTCTCTTCAGCTGTTCCATGCCATCTTCTACAGCAAACTACGGTAGATGACAATTTCAAATCCGGTTAGTTGATCATGTGTATGGGTTTATGTGCATTAGTAGCTACAAATACGCACGTGCGCGTGTATGAGCGTGTGTGCGGGTGCTATGTATATGTGTATGTGTGTGCGTGTGTGTGGTTGTTTGTTTGTGTGCGTATGGAAATTTGAGTATGGAAATGTACAAAGAATGATTACCGGAAAACGAAAGAAGAGAGCTCGTCCTGCACAGGAAAAGTTTCACCTTTCCTCTTCTCCCTTTTTCCCTTTCTTTGAAAACCGTCCCTTTGATCCGTCCTCATTACCTCGGCTGACTTCTTCGCGGCTCCCTCGGCATTCGGTTTATAATTCGCGCCGATGCAATTTCCCCGTCTGGACGAAGCAATCTCGCCGATATCCTGGCAGCTCCTCTTGCTACAGTGTTCGGCTCAATCGTATTTGCTCTCCTGAGGACGTGAAGCGCGGGCGGACGCCGTCGGATCCTCGTGTGGTCCTTGTGGATAACCGGTGCGGGCGTTTGCAAAAAACATTTTTTGCTACGGAATCTCCTTTTGCTGTTGCGTTCAGAGGCGTTCGCAGCCGTGCATGGCCACTGTGCCTGCCCGATTATTGAATAAAGTTCTATAAAGATTGGTTAATTATCATAGTTTCGGCAGGTTAATTACTTAATTATCTGCTCATCTAAGTCGCGTTTCACTAGAGATCTTGGCGCCGTATATTTCGCCGCCCAAACCCAAATAGACTGTCCACACTGGGTTTTACGGCCGATCCTAGCTTTGCAAAGCGAGGGAGGCTAAGCTTGTAATACGATGCATTTTTACTTTTTACAAAAGCAATGGAGGGAAACGGACAAATGGGTCAGAAACTATGTTGTATTATATATTATATATATATATATATATATATATATATATATATATATATATATTATATATATATATATATATATATTATATATATGTGTGTGTTGTATATATATATATATATATATATATATATATATAATATATATATATATATATATATATACATTATATATACATACAACACATACATACATACACACCACACACACACACACACACACACACACACACACACACACACACACACACACACACCATATATATATATATATATATATATATATATTATATATATATATATATATATGTATATATATATATTATATACATATTATGTTTGTGTGTGTGAGTTGTGTGTACACCTTACAGCATATGCTCCCTGTTGTCGTTCCGCGACTGTGCTTCCCATTTCATCGACGCCGCTTCCTCGGCAGAGGCAGCGCCCCCCCCCTCCCCCCCCCCCCCCCCCGACCATGTCCCTGGAGGGGGAAATCCGAGCCTAACGGGAAGCAATAAAACTTTAATTCGGGGCAGATAGAGTTTGTTTTTGTGATTTAAGGAATGGGATCCGGAGGATTAGATTTCACATATCATTCTCACCTCTGTTATCTCACGTTCGTCTTTTTATTCTTTTTCTCTTCTCTCTCTCTTCTCTCTCTCTCTCTCTCTCTCTCTCTCTCTCTCTCTCTCTCTCTCTCTCTCTCTCTCTCTCTCTCTCTCTCTCTCTCTCTCTCTCTCTCTCTCTCTCTCTCTCTCTCTCTCTCTCTCTCTCTCTCCTCTCTCTTTCTATCTTTCTTACGTTTTATTTCTCACTCTTATTTTCTCTCGTTTTGTCTTCCTTCCTCACTCCCTCTTTCTCAATCAGTCTCTCTCTCTCTTCCTCCCTCTCTCCCTCCAAGCCTCCCCTCCTCCCTATCTCCCTGCCTCCCTCCTTCCCTCTCTCCTCTCTTTCTCTCCTTTCTCCCATCCTGCCTCCCTCTCCTCCCTCTTTCCCCTCCTCCCCCTCCTCCCTCCCTCTCCTCCCCTCCTCCCTCCTCGCCTCCTTCCCCTCCCTCCTTCCCTCCCTCCCTTGCTCCTACCCTGCCTCCCCTCCTCCCTCTCTTCCTCCCTCCTTCCCTCCCTTATCTCCTTCTCTTCCTCCTTGCCGTCAATCCGAGAAGAGTAAGCCGATAGCGTCTTGCTCCTTGTTCCGGCAGACTAGGCCTGAGCAGCTCCGTGCCTCGGCGAGCGAAGTCAGCCCCGACTTCCCCATCTCCACAACAAACATGTTTTTAACGTGTTTTTTTTTATCAAGTCACACTCTTGATGATGCAGAAGAAGAAGAAGAAAGGATCAGAACGGTTTGAAGTATTATTTTTAAGGAAAGGAAGACGGAAAAAGGGTAGGTAACATGTGACAAAAGTTGTGGAAATGTCATAGAGGCGTTAAATCTTATTCTCTTTGATAAATAGTATCTCTGGCATCCAGCAAGAACTACGCGGATTTTTACACTGTCACTGATGACGATTATAAGTGCATATCTTGATATACTTTCAAGCTATGTATTTATGTGCACGTTATGTGTCTACTTATACGCTTTATATTTACATATATGATATTCTTGTGCATAATTACATATTCATTCTCATAATAAACACAATTAAATAAGTGCGTACGAAACAGTAGACACTCACAGTGATCTATAGTTTTACGTGATTTTACTACACGCATTTACACGATAGATATTTACGAGGACAAAGAATCGCAGTTTCATTAAGCCCTAAAACTTAATGACACCGCCCCCCCCCCCCCCCCGACCTCCGGTTTAGGTGTAAGAAAGCCTCAAAACAGGGTAGGAAGAGAGCCCTTTGTTCTTGCATTGTCCTCTCCCCCATCCTCCCCCCCTCCCCTATCTCTCTCTTTCTTTTCTCTCTCGCTCTCACTCACTCTCGCTTTCTCTTGCTCTCGCTCGCGCTGTCTCTCTCTCTCTCTCTCTATCTATCTCTTTCCTTCCCCCCTCTCTATCTACCTTTCTTTCCCTCTCTCTCTCTTTCTTTCCTTCTCCAGAAATCTTTATATATTTCTTTCTTTGCTTGATCTTCTCTCATTCACACCGTTTGCATTTTGATCCACATTTTCCGCCGACTACTAAACGGTCCTTATTCGTCGCTCTCTTCGCATCGCAATTCTAGGACACGAAAGAAGAAGGAGAAGGGAAAGAGCAGGAGGAAGAGGAGAAGAAAGGGCAAGAAAGAAGAAGAAGAAGAAGAAGAAGAAAACACGCAAATCACGTGTCCGAAATCCACCTCGATTCGACGCGAGCGACGTGTAAGCGCGGCCGTTGCCATGGCTACCTCACGCGGAGGCGCCCGACGAGTAGACATCGGTGGGGTCGGTCGTCGTGGCGTCGTGGGCGTCGCTGCGGTGGCGTCGGGCGTCGGGCGGTCGGGCGGCCCTGGGCTTTCCGGGCTCGCGCTGCTCTTATTTTTTTCACTTTTTCACATCTGATTGCGAGAATTTTCTCTCTAGGTAATGGGAAAAAGGTGAAGGGGGCAGTGTGGGGAGAGGAGGGAGAGAGAGAGATGCAGATAGGGAAATGAGAGAGAGAGAGAGAGAGAGAGAGAGAGAGAGAGAGAGAGAGAGAGAGACTAGGGAGGAAAGAAACATAGAGAAAGAGGGCGAAAATGAAAAATGAAATCAGAGAGAGAGAGAGAAAGACAGAGAGAGAGAGAGAGAGGGAGACACAGAGAGGGAGAGGGAGACACAGAGATGCACAGCATCGATCGCCCGCCGCAGCCACAAGCGGCCGTAAGCATAAGTAGAAAATTAAAAGTTCCGAAACAAAAGCGGTTCAGAATCGAAGGCGCCATCATTCATCCTGATTCATAATAAATGTGAAGGCCGAGGACGCAAAGGCGAGGGCCATAAGGCACTCCAAACAGTTTTTCGCCCGGGGAAAATCAGCCTTAGTGGCATCCGCTGCGTTACCCAATTAGGAGATTTACGTCAATTTGTCTTCGCTCAGCCTCGTCTTATTGAGCTCAGGCGATCGCTTTTATTCGTCTTCCCCTTTTCCTTTTCGCTTCTCTTATCTTGCCTTTTGTTTTGTTCTATTCTGTTCTCTTTTCTGCCTCCTTTTCTACTATCCTCCCTCTATTTTACTTTCTCACTCTCGCTCTCTTTCTCTGTCCCCCTCTTCTTCTTTCTCTCTCTCATTCTCTTATTCTCTCTCTCTCTCTCTTTCTTCCTCTCTCTTTCCTCTTTTTTCTCTCTCTCTCCTCTTATCCTCTGTTCTCTGTCTCTCTTCTTCTCTCTCTCTCTCTCTCTCTCTCTCTCTCTCTCTCTCTCTCTCTCTCTCTCTCTCTCTCTCTCTCTCTCTCTCTCTCTCTCTCTCTCTCTCTCCTTCCCTCCCTCCCTCCCTCCCTCCTCTCTCTCTCACTTGTTTACTCTCGATAAGAAACAAAAATTGAATCAAATAAACTTTCTCTCCTGCAATCACGTGTAGTTACAGTAACTCTTAAGTTGGATCTGAAATTACTGACAGCGAGCGAAACAGAGTATCATAAACAACATTTCCTACTTTCCTTCCTATTTTTTTTTTTTTTTTTTTTTTTTTTTGCCAGGCGCCCATGTCCCGTGACTCGGGATCTCGTGCTTCCGAGAATTGGCTTGTTATGCGACGCTGTTCAAAGGCTCTTCGGCTGGAATGATTCGAAACTCCACGAGTCTGTTTTCATTTGGCATTTCTGTATTTTTTTTTTTTTTTTTTTTTTTTTTTTTTTTTTTTTTTTTTTAGCATCTCTGTTTGTTGGCGATGGTTAAATTATCGTTGCTCTTTGATATTACTACTATCGACATCATCGTATCATCATTATAATTATTATATCTATTGTTGGTTATTATTTTTGTTCTTATTCGTACCGTCATTATTATTCTAATGTAAACAAATATTGTCATTTCATTATCATTGTCATTATTATTATCATTATCATTACTATCACTTTATCATTATCCTTATCATCATTATCATTATTATCATTATCATTATTATCATTACCATTAACATTATTAGCAGTATCACTGTCCTCATTACTATTCTTACCATCATCATTATCACCGCCGCCGCCACCATCACACACACCTCCATAATAACAAATCACACGTTCATGCATTCTAATTAAACTAATTAACCGAACTTCGCCCCGCCTCCTCGGGGGCCAAAGCACCAGGGGGATCGCCAAGGCCCTCTCACCCGCCGCGAGACAACGAGAGAAAGGGAGGAACTAAGAGGAATGTCTGAGGGAGGCGCTGGAGGAGGAGGAGGACCTGCTATGCGACAGGGGGACCGGGAGACAACGAGAGAAAGGGAGGAACTAAGAGGAATGTCTGAGGGAGGCGCTGGAGGAGGAGGACCTGCTATGCGACAGGGGGACCGGGGACACACAAAAAGGGAGGAACGAAGGCCTGAGGCTGAGGGAGGCGCTGGAGGAGGAGGACCTGCTATGCGACAGGGGGACCGAGGGGACACACCACCTCCAGGAAAGGGAGGAACGAAGGGCCTGAGGCTGAGGGAGGCGCTGGAGGAGGAGGCCCTGCTACGCGAGAGGAGCCAGAGGCCACGACGCAGATGTTGTTGGTGTCGGTCGGGCTCGGTTCCGGTTGATGACTTCGTATGTGCGGGAATTCGGGATTGAGATGCGGTTGCGGGTCGGGTTTGGGTCTGAGTCTGAGCGGCCGGGTCGGGTGGGTTTGTGTGGAGTCATTAAGGGAAAAGCGAAAGGGAGGGAGACGCCGCGACGCCCGTCAGTCATAGGGGAAGATGGAGGAGGGGAGGAAGATGAAGAGAGGGGAAGATGGAACCAGGAAGATGAGGGAGGAGGAAGATGGAGAAACAGGAAGATGGAGGACCGAGGCATGGAGGAGGGGAGGAGAAAGATGGAGAGAACTAAGATGATGGAGGAGGGGACCAGGAAGATGGAGGAGGGGAGGAGAAAGATGGAGAGGATGAGGGGAGAAGAAGATGGAGGAGGAAGATGAGAGATGGAGGAGGAGGAGGAAGATGGAGGAGGGAGGAGGAAGAAGATTAGGAGAGAAGATAGAAGAAGTGTGAAGGGAAAGACGGGGAACAGACGATAAGGGAAAAGGAAAAGGAGAAGGATGGGAGACAAAGTAGAAGGAGAAGATGTGGGAGGACAGAAGACAAGAAGAAGACGAGGGAAGAGAAAGAGGGTGAATAAATGGAAAAGAAGGAGAGAGAGTTAAAGGAAGGAGGGAGGAAGAAGGTGCAGGGAGCGAAAGACCTAATCCTGTTTTTTTTCCATCCATCTTTGTTAATTATTTGTAACCACCGTGAAAGTTAAAGAGAACAGACCACTAGTTCAGTATTTAAGCGCCCTATTGAAAAAAAAAGTTATTAAAACGGCACACACAAAGGGTTGCGTCCCAATCAAATAGAATTCATTTTGAATGTTTGACTGTGAGGTTCTAACCGGACTGCATAGTCCATCTAGCTGATAAACAAATACAGGCAATTTATGGGTAGGAAATCATGTTTAATAAAAAGTTTACGAAGCGTCCCTGTCCCTTGGCATAAATTGTCGCTCCACCACGCCATTCAGCGCTCTGACGTCCCTATAAATATTTCTGGTCATTTCTCATTTAAACGACGCACATCCTATTCACCTCTTCTGGTTCTTCCTCGTCCACCATCCTTTTATTTCTCCTCCTTACACTCTTTATCATATCCCTTTTCTTCCTCTTCCTCCTTACACTCTTTATCATATATCCCTTGTTTTCCTCTTCCTCCCTTCAATCTTCTATCTCTCTCTCCTCCTTTCACACTTTATCATATCCCCTTTCTTCCTCTTCTTGTCCCTCCCGCTCCTCCCCCGATGCACAAAGGATTCCCGCACCCACCCGAAGAGCCACAACCAGGACGCCCCTTCAAAGTCACTCCAGAACACGGTCCTTCTTCAACGCCAGTCACGGAACGCCTTAGCCTTGGCCGGAGGGACGACAGGCACGGCATGCTAATGCAACCCTAATGTAATGTAATAATGTAACTGTATACGCCTTGGCAAGGATAATGCGTTCCTGGATGAGCGCTAGGGATTCGGGAGGTCGATATGTTTGTTTTAGCTTTTTGTGAATAAGTATGCAGTTACTGATGACCTTGGCTCGATATGTTTGTTTTAGCTTTTTGAATAAGTATGCAGTTACTGATGACCTTGGCTCGATATGTTTGTTTTAGCTTTTTGTGAATAAGTATGTGGTTACTGATGACCTTGGCTCGATATGTTTGTTTTAGCTTTTTGTGAATAAGTATGCAGTTACTGATGACCTTGGCTCTGATGACCTTCGATATGTTTGTTTTAGCTTTTTGTGAATAAGTATGCAGTTACTGATGACCTTGGCTCGATATGTTTGTTTTAGCTTTTTGTGAATAAGTATGCAGTTACTGATGACCTTGGCTCCGCTGTTGGTAATGAGGTGTACCGATAGGGTTGCTAATGATGATAATAATGATAATGAAGATGATACTAGTAGAGATAATATTGTCATATCAACATTATAATGACGGTTTTAATGGTGATATTGACAATGATCATGAATTTAATGATGATGCTCCTCATGAGGATGAAGGTGATTATGATAATAATAATAATAATAGTAATGGTATAATGTAAGTATTGATAATACTGATAATAATAATAGTGATTATAATAATAGGAATGATAATAATGATAATCATATCAATAATTGTAATGATACTAACATTAATAATAACAACAATAATGATGATATTAATAACAAAAATGGTAACAAGTAGTAATGATAATGACAGTAGTAGTAGTAATAATAATAATAATAATAATAATAATAATAATAATTAAATAATAAAAATAATATAACAAATAATAATAACTAGTAATAACAACGATCACAAAAAAATATATATTTTCTTACTACTATCATTACTTCAGTCGAGGAGGTTGTTTTCGATCGCGTTGGTTAGTTTGCTAGTTTGTTAGTTGTTTGTTAGTTAGCAAAATAACTCAGTAAGTAATGAATAGATTTTGGAGGATGTACTCGAGAAAGGTGATTTCGTGTGAATATCTTCATTGCATCAACGGCATTATTGCCTTGGCGGAGGTATGCTCTCACTGAGTGCTTCTAGTTATTATGACTATTATCAGTATAATGACGATGGTGATAATAACAATAACAATAGTAAGAAAAATTATAAAACAACAATAAGATAACATCATTATCATTCAGAATGAAAACAGAAGAGAAAGACCACAGTGTCAAAAATTGCTGTTGGTACGAATAACAAGGCCAATGATATTTTCCCTCTCCCTTGTTCTCTTTCCCTCTTCCCCCTTTCTAACTCCTCCACCCTCTTTCTCCCCTTGTTTCCATAATTACCTTTCCCCTTTCCGCCCGACCTCAGCCCTCGACTGAAATTTCGATTATAGTTTTTGTACCACTCGGTCCTCGGTTTCTTTTGAGGGGAATAAGCAGCTGAAATGAAAAGGGATTTCCATGGTTTCGGTCATTCGGTCTGTTTAATGTCAAGGAAAGGACGTGGGCTAGGACATGTAGCCTCGGTGATGTGTCTTACGGAGAGAATTGTTCTCAAAGAAAGAAAGAAAAGAGTAGAAATATTAATAATCATCGTTATTATAAGTATATCTTGTTTATTGCGTCAATACTCCTTTTGCTTGAAAAGTTTCTCTCTCTGTCTCTCACCCATCGCTCTTATCTGTAAGTAAAGTGTTTTTAAAATGGAATAGAAAGATATATGGCTATACCCGTGACACAAGCTTATTTTGATGCCATTCTTTAGCTCGATAACGATGTTGTGTTAAAACACTTTACTGACCCCCCCCCCTCTCTCTCTCTCTCTCTCTCTCTCTCATTATCAACGCTTCTATGCTGATCTGATCAGTAATACTGTCGTGGTGCATACTATTGTGGCGCAACTACCCTGCCTCTTCCTACATCTCTTGGGCATTCATAACCTCTCCTATTCTTCCTAACTTATATACGAAACTCACAGTACCCATTTCTCATTTTCCATTAGTCCTATTTCCAGTTCATTTACCAATTTCAGATTCTTTTCAGCTTGCCCTCTCTCCATCTTTGCAGTTTCTTAACATCTCGATATTTTTAAAGGCCCAGATTATTATTCATACCTTCACTTCTTTTTAGCTTTGAACAAAGAATTATTTTCCCTTCTCTCCGAATTCTTTTTCTGCTCCTATTCTTATTCTTAAGATTCCTTTTCCTTTTCATAATTTCATATTCATATACTTTCAGGCTGTGCACAAAAGACAGAGTTCTAGCCTCGGTTTTCTGTTGCATAAAAGGCTTGGACTCAGAATGTGAACCTCAAGTGGTGCTTCGGATTTTTTATTCTAGAGTTTTGAAATGAGTCTCACACTCTTCATGCCGTAAAATCTACTTCCTATAACATTATACCAATAATCTAACTAGTATATTAAGTTCATGCTGTACATATTTTTTTTACTAGTAATATCATGGCATTTATATCATCCATATTTTAGTAGGACCTGCACTGGCAAATAAAAGAATTGTTTTGTGTACCAGTCATACAAATTTTATGGAAGGCGCCAATAAGTCTGGAGAATTTGTAATGATCTGTCATATGTGCTGTCAGCCATTTTAGTTTAATATTGTGCTGTTCTAATTCATGTTCACTTTATTAATCCAACTACTACCGATAACATGAATATCAACGACATTATAATCAATATAATAGGAATTATCGTCACTAAGAGCATGGTGAACTATGACTTTCCTTTTTCTTTAATACTCTACCATCAGGATTACTATAATTTGCATAATGATAAGTCATTGATATGTTTATCATCACAACCATTACCATTATTAGTATCATTATGATTTTCAAGATCACCATTGTCACTATTGTTTTATTCATTACTTTTATGATTTCAGTAGTTTCAGCATCATAATGTCATTGTTTTTGTAACCATAATTGTAATTGTTACTATTCTACTTGTTCTAGATATTATCATCGTAAGTACGACCAAGTACTACACAGGTACTATATTTTTTGCAGCGATCTTTGCTATCAATAATGCTACTGCCGATGCCATTAATCAGTATCGACCACCACCGTTCCCTTCACCACTATCAACATATTTTACGAATATTATATCATAATCATAAGCATCACAAACGCGGCCACATTCACATCAACAATAACATCAATACCAGCAACATTACACCGAAGAAAATGGCACACACGCATACTAATTACACTTATTAGCGACGTCTGCAATTGGGCGTCTCTCGAGCGGGACAAACGAGCAGGCTGCGCACGTCTTCTTGGGAGAAATTTAGCGAACGAGCCACAGGGAGGTCGGGGCCGCTGGCGTCGTCTTTGGTGCTCGATGTCATGGCCCCGAGTGACTCCCCGAGACTTTCCCGAGCAAGGCGTCTTCCTCCTACTCCTTCTCCTCCAAGTCTCCGATCCCTTCTCTTTGTTCTAATCCTTTCTCCTCCTGTTGTTCTCTTTATTCCTCCCCCCTCTTCCTTCCCTTTTGCTTCTTCTCGTCATTATCAGCAGTAGCATTAACTCACCGCTAACATCTACCTATTTCACTCCTTTTCCTCTTCTCCCTCTTCTTCCTCTTCTTCCTCTTGCTGCTGCTCGTCTTCTAACTCCTCCTCCGCCTCCGGGAGAAGCCTGCAGAGGCGGCGTGATCCGCTTCCAGCTCCCCTTTTTATCTTTCTCATCTTTTTCTTCTCTCTCGTGTTTTTTGCCATCGGTTTCCTCTTCCGTCTCCTCCACTTCCACTTATCCTCATCTTTTCTTGCCTCCACTTCTTGTGTCTCTCATTTTCCTTCTTCATTGTTGTTTTTCATAATTTCCTTCCTTCTACCCATGTTCCTCGTGCTATTCCTCCCTCTCCGCCTACTTCTTACTATAATTATCGTCACTACATCGTTATTATCCTAATCTTACTGCCTCTGCTACTGTTTTCTATTATATCCCTTCCCCATCTCCCTTTCTCCTTCTCCTCCTCCCCCATTCAGTCTATTGCTGGCTCCCTTTCCCCGATTCCCAGCGGTGTCTATTATCTGCTTTTCTACCTCTTGTTGTGTCCTTTTCTTGAGGAGAGAAAACGGGAAGGAGGCTCGTTCGCGGCGCGTCCACAGGGGGAACTCTGCTATTGTGAGCGGAGACACAGAGATCAAAAAGCTCACTGCGGGGGAAACGCAGAGGAAGGAGATGGAGAGGCAGGTGGTGGTGGTGGTGTGGGGGAGGAGGAGGGAAACAGGCAGCGAGAGAGGAACGGGGAGAGAGCCAAGAAGAGAGAAAGGAGAGAGAGGGGAACAGGCCTGGGGAGAGAGAAAGGAGAGGGGAAAGAGCAAGAGAGAAGAGAGGGAAGAGGGAAGAGATTTAGTAGGGGAGAGACGACAATGTTTACATCCGCCATGGCAGGGTCCCCGGTGGCGCCTCACACGTAAATTAGTGCTAAGACCCGCTATTGTGTCTCGTGTCTTTCAAGAGGGGAATAAAGGTGTACGAAGGTAACCTCTCAAGGAGGACAGAGGATCCTTTTAGGAGAAGCTTTCCTGCCTTTCTTGTTTAATCTTTTTCCGTAAACTGAAGATTGTGCTCCATCTTGAAAGTTCATTATGTGTGAATCATATTCCGGAGGCGAGTTCTTCTAAATTTCCACTTTTTATCAAGCTCTCCGTGTCATAATAATATCATTTACGAAGACGATTTTACATCGTTGTGAAATATACATTTCATATGCTTTAGCAACATCAGTTGTTTTCTCTACCATGATATGTTATTTGATTATGTAAGTTGTAAGTATAAAATGTCAAATCTTAATCGTAAACAAGAAAGGGATAAACAGCTGGACATCAGGTTACAAGTAATATATCCGCA
>NW_020870059.1:499079-501579 GCF_003789085.1 Penaeus vannamei
CGCAACAAGGGATACCGCAGCATCCATTAGGGTCACTGACAATGCCTCAACGCTCCAAGCTGAAACGTTTGCGATCATGGAAGCCCTGACACACGCGTCCCTAAGGGCAGGACACGTTGTCATTCACACAGACTCTAGAGCAACCATTGACAGTTTACAGCATAACATGCCCCAAGACAACATCTACTCCTGCATCTGACTAACCATAGCCAAAGCACTTCTCAATCAGGTAGAAGAATTCATCCTAAACGGGTCCCTCCCAAGCCACATTGGCATTCAGGGAACGAGCTGCTGACAAAACTAGCCGAAAAGGGCAGGGGTATGTCCCATCCTCCATGATCGTTAAACTTAGCCGAAGGAGACTAAGCCAAAGTACCAAAGCTGCAGCATGTGCGGTCCTCCGGGGAGCACATAGAGAAAATATCACAAATTCGCTCGCTGCCGTGGTACTCAGATGCTTCAGGCTATGAGCCACTGGCCCTTCCTCCAAATACATAAAGAGGTACCGAAGTCATACTATTCAGACTAAGACTAGGTTATCCATGCGCTTGACAAATTATTGATGGCGAGACTGCCAGATTATGCAAACACTGGTGAAGTCTACACCCAAACCCTGTTACATTACTTGCAGAATGTGACCTCACACCCATTTTTTTCCCTTAAAAAAAAAGGAATTTCTTTTTATAGGCTAATTTTCCAACAACACACATCTTTCTTGCTCCTTCCCTCCCCACCCATACTCACAACCCCCCATAACAACCCCACACCACACTTTGCCTTCTCCTCTCCCCGCCGGCCTCGCTTATAAAAGGCCTCTCTTTAACTCCACTCACCCTCTTACTGCTTTACCTCATGTCATGCTGCCACTACCCGCTCTGTTTCCGCTACATTCTCACGCTCCACTCCACTCATAACCCTATCGTCCTCGTTCACAAGAAAACAACATGAGTTAACACAAATAGTTGACACAGGCCGGCCTCCAGACGAAACGCCCGGGCGAAGCATAATCTTCGTAATCTAGACTGAAATGAAATTCTAATGCAATCGCCCATCCCTGACGACAACATTAGCGAAAATCAAAATTCGGGGCATTACTCTCCTGTCTTCGCTGTCCTGTCCGCTACGATGTGTTGCCTGTCATGAGGGTTGTTCACCCCAGTGTTAGTTGGAGAGAAGGTTGTTCTGCTTCACTTGAACTCGTAATTACAACATTCACGCATGCAGTATCCCCTACCATGCTTTCTACTACACTCCACCCCCTTTGTGCGCCATGTTTCCCGCCCCTCTTCGCCCTTTCCACTTCCCCTCCCCCCATCAGCGGTCGCTCCGCATTATTATCTCCTTCTTCCGATCAATCAGGCATGCAAGTTGACGAGCTGTTCTATTATATAATTTCTTCTTTTTCTGATACTTCTATCACTCTTCTTCTATCCCCACCTTTCTCCTCACCCTCTCAAAGACCTGTCCGGCTTCTTCAGCACCGGCTTTGTGGCTCCGGAATCTGTTCTCCTTCTCTCCTTCTCTCCTCCTTTGCAAGTATTTAATCTCACTTCTCCTTCCCACCAAAGCAAGTAGACCGTATTTCATAAACGCCTCCCTCTCGCTCTACTTCTTCTTATCGGTATTTCCTTCGCCTTCTCTTCCTTCTGTTCTCTCAGTCTCTCTGACTCGGCTCGCTCGTCGGTGGGGGTGGCGCGCCTGCGGCTTCTTCCCGCGGTCGTCTTTTTTCTTTCCTTACTGGTTTTGCGCCTACAACCCCACTTGTCCTCCTGCCCTGTGAATGCTAGCTACGGGATTTATGCCAACCTCTCTCTACTCTAAACCTCTGCCCGCATTTCGGCCGCCTCCTTTGAGACCTTGCCCCGATATCGCCGACCCTGTTTTGTACATGCCATGCTCCACGATTCCTCGAGCCTTCTAGTTGTGATCCTCTGCCCCCGTACCTTTTCCGACCCTTCTGTTTGGTACCTGCCCCGATTTCGTACCTTCAGTCTGTACTCTGCCCCTTATTCTCGAGCCCTTTAGTTGACCTGCCCCGATTCTCGACTCCTAGTTGGATCCTTGCCCGATTTTCGTCTCTTCCTAGTGAACCCAATGCCCTCCCGACCCTCTGTCGTCCTTTATGTCACTGACCGCGTTTCATCCCGATCATGGCGCAAATGCCAAGACTGTTTATCAATGCGCTTCCCAAGGTTCAACGCAGCCCCTTCCCTTCACTGGCCTGCTGCGGCCCGCCGCGCGAGAGCAGGACGAACGAGAGCGAAAGATAATATGAATGACACGTTCAGAGGTGGAAGCCGTGACAGCGTTGGACTCGAAGCTGATGACAGGACGCATGAAGATTTCTTTGTCTGAACTGCTGCCTGTAGAATTCCCCGAAGGTGAAGATCCAGAGCTCAAACAATAAGCACAAATCTGTTCCAAGATCAGGCAATTCAGACCGCAGAGCAACTGCATGAGTTCCTCTGCTCCCAATCTCGTGCTCTTTTCTCTCTCTCTC
>NW_020870059.1:504079-514079 GCF_003789085.1 Penaeus vannamei
TAAAATGCCTTGAATATTTATTTATTCAATTTGCGAAGCTCTCAAGACAATTCAGGGTTCATCATTATCAATTCCCCCCCCCCCACCCCCGGCCATGCCCCCTTCCTCCCTCTCCTCCTCGGACCCTTCCGCCTCCGCCTCCCCCCCCAGCACTTCTCCCTCACTGAAGCGCCCTTCGCCAACCAAGGCTTCTATTACCTCAAGGCTAACTCCCCCCCCCCTTCACCCTTCCCCTTCCCCTCCACATCTCCCGTCTTCGTCTCCTCCGCGTTTATCCCTCTCCCTCTTTCCCTCTCAATCCTCACCCAGACTCCCCTTCTTCCCCAACCAAACCGTCATCATTCTTTGTTCCTTCGAAATCCTTCCCCTCCCCCTTCCATCCCCACCTTTCTCTCCCTCGCTCCAACCCCGCCCTTCCCCCTTCCCTTCCCCCCTCTAATTCCATCTCCCCCTCCCTACCCCCTCCCTTCCATTCCCACCCACTCCCATAATTCCATCACCCCCCCCCCCCCCTGCCAACGACCCCCTCCTGCCCCATCTAAATGTCGCTCTATCGTGGATCGCCAACACGAAGCATATGCCGTGAAACCCTCTGAATAAAATATAGCCAAGTGATATATATCTCTCCCGGTATGACGCTAAGTGTACCCGGCCCGCCTTCTCTGCGCGCTGTGTTGGCTACACTGGCATTATTCTCTCCTTTATTGCGTTTCTTAATGGTTTAACTTGTTGCTCCTTCGCCCTCGCAGTTTCTCAAATCCATCTGTTTACTTCTTAGTTTAAGATTGTTATTGATATGTGCTGCTTTTTTCCTAATCTGTGATCATAGATTCAATAGATTTGTTGCAGAAATGGTGCCCGTAATGAAAGAATAGAAGATACCATACAAGTAGATATTATAAACAGAATTATACATCGCGTTGTTTTTTTCATCTAAGCAAATCTTATCCAAAATACCTAAACCTGACGAGGGGAAGAGGGAGGAGCGAGGGGACAGGAGGGGAAGCGAATCCATCTAAACTTCTATTCCACTGAGTCAACATCATTAGGAATGCATAGATGTCGAGCCTTCGTGCATGCTCTGTCTACTATCCTCAAACTGGAGTAATGTGTGTCAAGTCTCGCCTTTACAAATTGTCAAATATTTTTGCGATTTTGTATCTGCACTGAAAGATCTTAAAATAAACAACAATGAAAAACACGATCACGGCAGGAGAAATGATAAAATGCAGTTATACAGCATATATATATATATATATATATATATATATATATATATATATATATATATATATATATATATATATATATATATATATATATATATATATATATATATACTATATATATATATATATATAATTATATATATGTATATATGTATATATATATATATATATATATATATATATATATTATATATATATATATATATATATATATATATATATATATATATATATTATATATATATATAGTAAATGTTCAGTACATACGAACGCACACACACAGACACGTGTGTGTAATGTGTGTGAGTACAAGAAAGCCTTGCACGAGAGCACGTGAGGCCGTTCGAGGCCGCGGCGGTTCGGAGCCTTTGAAGCGCCTCTCGCAGACGCGGGCGGCCTCGCGCGGTCCGTCGGCCGCGGGAGGAGGCGACGTCGGCCAAATACTTTATTGATCAGCTCTAAATAAGGCAGGTGAGCACCCGCTCGCCTCCTCGCCGCGGGTCGGCCGGCTGGAGGGTGTTTGTGCGTGGAACTAAAACATTGATGCGTTTCCCTCACGGGCGCCGCCGGAGCCACAGCGGCCGAGGGAGAGGAGGGCGGGACAGGCTGTGCGGGAGGGCAGCTGCGGCGATTTTGTCCTGCCGTTGCCTCGTGGAGCAGCGGAGCGGGGGGGAGGGGGGGAAGGGGAGCATCTTCTTGTTTTTCGCTTCTCTCTTACTCTTTCCTTCACTTCCTCTTTCTTTTCCTTTCTTTTTTACTTCTCTTTCTATCCCTATTCTATTCTTCATTTTCATTTTCTTTTTCCTTTCCTTTTTGTTCCCCAATTTCTTTTTCTTTTCTTCCACATCATAGTTATCGTTATTATTATCATTATCACTATTATAATTATTATTATTATTATCATTATTATTAGTGGTATTATTATTAGTAGTAGTAGTATCATCATTATTAACATTCTTCTTATTTATTATTCCTCTTCAACATCTCTTTCGACGTCATATTTTCCTCCTCCTTTCCTCTTCCTTATTCTTCTCCGTCCACTTCACCCTCTCTTTCCCTTCCCACGCAGCTTGACTGGAAACACCGACGATGAACCGAGCTCGTCAAAGTCCCAAGCTCTTTCAGTTCACATTTATGACTATTTTGCAACGTCAGGGAGTCATGGCAACGTCCTCGAAGGTACAAAGTAGATGCCCGGGAATACCTGTGGCCTTTATGATCGCAAACCTTTAAATTGAGGTAAAGGTAAGTCGGGAATGAAGGAGAGTTGGAATCCAGATCGTACGAGTTGCCAGGGAACCAAATCCCGGAAATTTGAATGACGAAGGAATGGCCAAAGAAAGACAGAAAGAAAAATTGTTAAGAATTCATATTAATCGCCGGAGGGAAGGGAAACAAACTAACAAAAAAAGAACAAACACACCAACAACAAAAAAATCCAAATTAAAACAAAATTCCGGAAGCAATTAAATAATAATAATAAAAAAAATCCGACGCTTTACAACGTCTAAGAAACCCATCGGGAGCGAAATAAGAAGGAATGAGAGAAACGAGCCAGGAAGACGCGCGAGGCAGGCGGCGAGGGCGTAGGGGGCGCCGCTCTCCACGCCCGTAAAGTCCCCCGGGAAAGCCGCAAAAACCGCCGGCCGCAACGCCTCCGTCGGGACCGCCATGGGGCCCTTCCTCCCCCGCTGCGGAAATCTGATCTTCTTTGGATGGAAAGAAAACAAAACAGAGAGGGCGAGAAAAGGAAAATTTAAGTACTTACGCAATTGCTAGGTCTAGGAAAAATGATGGTGTTGAGATTCCCGTAATCTGATCAACTTCATTTCGAAGGATCGACCCTCCAAAAAGCGACTTTGAAAGATTTGAAGTTCATTCCGGAAAAAGGAAAATGAAAACCTTATCTCAACTGATCTCTCTCTCCCTCTCTCTCTCTATCTATCTATCTCTCTCTCTCTCTAAAAAAAAAAAAAAAAAAAAAAAAAAAATCCTCGAAAACAAACTCTTTTACAACCTATCACCAACATCACTATCACTTGCCTTATTTGTTCTTTTTCTCTCTTCTTTTAGGCAGCGTGGCATGACATAACACCTCTTTTTCCGGACTTGAGACAGAAACCGCGGATCTGAGACTCGCCCCCCCCCCCCCACGTCACTTCCGCTGCGCTTGCCTCCTCCTTCGCCTCCCCTTCGCTTCCCCCTTCGTCTCCCTCCTTCGCCTCCCCTTCGCCTCCTCCTTCTCCTCCCCCTTCGCCTCCCCCGTCGCCTCCTCCTTCGCCTCCGCTTCTGCGACGGAGCCACAAAGCAGATAAGTTCCTGCTGGGAGAGCGAAAGAGCCTGGGGATTGCGCAAGATTTGGCCGGATTTTCCTTGCTCTCTGTTCGACTGCACTTCGAGGAGGGGAGAGAAAGCACGGTGGAATGACGGAACAAAGCAAGAAAGAATTAAAAAAGAAGAAGAGGAAGGAGACGAAAGAAGACATGGAAAGAGAGAAGAGGGTAGAAGGGCAGGGGGAACGAACAAGCGATAGAAAGTGAAGAATCACACTTTTCTTCCTAGCCAATAGAATACCACAGGGCAACGTTCAAGAGAGGAGTGGTTTCTCTCGAAGTCATTTCTATGGAGGTCAAAGGATCGATTCCTCTGAGAACGGGGAACGTAGGCCTTATTACTTTCACTTAATTACAACTAATAGAACCAATATCTACCCTCTACCCATTTTTTCCCCTTTTTTGTCGACCCGACCATCTGCCTATTAACGTCCATCCCTTGTAATTATCGACCTTCTGAAACAGCCTTCCACGTTCTTACTATTTTCTCTCTTTCTTTTGTTTTCGTTAATTTCCTTTTTGTCTGTTTTCTTTCTTTTCAGTTTTTCCTCTACTTACTTTTCTAATTTTCGATCCTTCTTTCTTTCTTTTCCTTCTATACTCTTCTTTTTTCTTTTTTTCTTTCTTTCTTTCTTTTCCTTTTATACTCTTCTTTTTTCTTTCTTTCTTTCTTTCTTTCCTTATTTTTTGCTGTTTATCTTCATCCAGACGACTCACCAGCTCTGCCTCCTGGTTTCACCTCTCCACACATACCTGTCTTTATATTCCGACGACGCTCTCGACATATTTTCTTCAGACAATGTCGACATCTTGCTGCAGTAATGAAGGTTGGAGAGAGAGTGGGAGACAATACGAGAGAGAGAGGGGGGGGGGAGAAAGAGATAGAGAGATAGAGAGAGAAAGAGAGAATGAGGGTGATGGAGGGAGAGAGAGAGAGAGAGAGAGAGAGAGAGAGAAGAGAGAGAGAGAGAGAGAGAGAGAGAGAGAGAGAGAGAGAGAGAGAGAGAGAGAGAGAGAGAGAGAGAGAGAGAGAGAGAGACTGGAGAGAAAGAGAGAGAGAGAGAGAGAGAGAGATACGGTGTAAAGATAAAAAGATTCTCTCCCTCACCCCCTACTCCCCGTTTCTTTACATACACAGCGCACGCACTCACATGTACACATTTGCGTACAAGCTATCTTGATTTTGAGGCTATCGAAAAGGCTTCCTCTCTGTCTTACATGATAGGAGATATGGGGAAAGTATTGCACGAAAGAGAGGGTAAGGAATAGCACAGAATTGCTCATCACCAATCATACTGAGAATCCTTCGAGAGCACCAACATTTTAACAGTAATGATCCTAAATGACATCCAGCACCACTCTTATATCGTGCATTGCTACCGTCTAACTTTTATTTATTGGGACTTTCGTATCAACAATAACCACTGATGGATTATTCTACCATCAGGTGAAGTGAAGACTCGTTCAACATCAAACAAAGAAACCTACTCGAATACGGCATCATCATCAGTCATTTTTTCTGCGAGATACAGAGAGAAAGCCAAATGCAATGGCAACTTCTAACGGATAGAAAAATGCTCCAGAAAGGAGAGTTCCCCTCGTCACAACATTTCTGGCGTCTACCCTTCTCCCGTTTTTGATTTACAAGTATGATGTAAAACTCCAGAGCGCCCTTCCTGATCCCTTGTGGAAATAAACCCCGGCCACAACATGACGAATTGAAAAGCTAAGATAGTGATCTTCTGTTCATACACTCTCCCTAATCTTTGATGACTGGAGAAGAGCATGTAAGAGCATAATTTTTCCCTTCTTTAAGCTCAGAAAGACACGAAGAGGTATGCTCGACGTGGAATCATGATACGCAAATGGCGTGGTACGGCAATTTGTCTCACTTGTACCAGCGAGCTCTTATCCCAAACGAATTTATATGCAATGGTACGAACGCTCCATCGCGAGAGACGGCTTCGTGTGATGGCAAACCCTACACACTATCACCATAGGAAATTGGATTTGCTTATAAATTGCCATGTAGGTAATAAGCCTATCTTTTGCATTCCAATAAGCGTGTAAATATGATTTCAGTGAGTAGTTTACGAGAATTATACGGCGGAGATCCTATTTGGCGAGGAACTTTTTTTTCTTCTTTTTTCTTCTTTTTCTTTTTTTTTTACTGCATCCTATCAAGTGAAGTTTAAACACAAATTCGGCGGACTCCCTTTCCGTCCCTTTTCCCAACTCCAAACCTACAACAATGATTACAAACTGAATAAAGAGAAAATTAAAGGAAAAATAAAAGTTTGCACCCCATCGCGACTACCCATCCGAAACACGAGTCTCAGTAATAAACAATGGTAATTCACCTGCGCTACACAATGAGAGCGACTGTTCCCCTTCTCTGCCATTCTTGCGAATCGCCATTTCCTTTGCCATGGCCCTATTTAAGGCCTGGGAGGGCCAGTGCCAGCAAAACAAGGGAGGATGGAAGGCACTGCAACGACAGCTGTGCCGGTGAGGGTCGCTACGTGTTTGCTCGAGGATTTAGCGAGATGGTTTTGGCTTTCGCTTCTCGAACTCACTTGCAGGAACGTAGACGCGGATACGTATAAGAAAGGGCATAGGTGGTAGCAATGTCCATGAGAATAGCAATAATATTGATGATGACAGTAACAACAGTAATGGTAATCATAGTCATAAAAACACTAACTGGAATGGCGAGAAATAAGTAAGCGTTGGTTATTTCTGCATGGAAATCACAATTACAACAACGATAAAACGGCAGCAGAAAATCAAAAAATAAGGTGACAAAATTCTAAAATTAGCCGTCAATAGTTTCTGCATGAGATCTGCCCCCGGCTTGCAAAACTTCCGCGCCGCAACATAACGTGTGTGATGTCTAGTGGCAAAAGTTACTGAAGTATTTTACTTATCTATTATTATGATCTTATTTGGTAGTTCTTTATCGTTTACAGGTTTGAGAAAGTTATTTTTTCTTTAATTTTCTGTCCCTTTTTATTTGTTCCCGTTTCACCAGTCGTTGTAAAGTGTATGTAATGTTCTTTTTTTGTTTGTTTTTTAACCACACCCCTCTATCTATCTATCTATGTGCTTGTCTCTCTCTCTTCTCTCTCCTCTCCTCTCTCTCTCTCTCTCTCTCTCTCTCTCTCTCTCTCTCTCTCTCTCTCTCTCCTCTCTCTCTCTCTCTCTCTCTCTTCTCTCTCTTCTCTCTCTCTCTCTCTCTCACTTCTCTCTCTCTCTCTCTCTCTTTCTCTCTTTCTCTCTTTCTCTCTCTTCTCTTCTCTTCTCTCCCTCTCTCTCTCTCTCTCTCTCTCTCTCTCTCTCTCTCTCCTCTCTCTCTCTCTCTCTCTCTCTCTCTCTCTCTCTCTCTCTCTCTCTCTCTCTCTCCTCTCTCTCTCTCTCTCTCTCTCTCTCTCTCTCTCTTCTCTCTCTCTCTCTCTCTCTCTCTCTCTCTCTCTCTCTCTCTCTCTCTCTCTCTCTCTCTTCTCTCTCTCTCTCCCTCCCTCCCTCCCTTCCTCCCTTTTTCTTTCTCCACATACCAAAGAAATAAAGAAGAGAATCCCAGGCACTGGACATCCAACCCAAAGAGCGAATCAAGCAAAGAGAAAAAAAATGGGCAGACGAAGCAAGGAAGAGGAAACAGCATCACTCTGGCGAGGAAACAATTTCGCTTCATCCTCTTCCCTTTCGTTGGAGGTCGATGTTCACTTTTTGTTCGCTTTTTTTCGCTGTTCATGTGCGACCCCGATGAACAAACGGATTCTGTTGAGTCGCCCGTGCGATTCACGTGACTCGAGATGAGGTTCTCGAACTCAAGAATAAGGAAGTTATGATTCCATTTATAATCTTTTTCTAGAATTAGTAAAGTGTGAGGTTGCGATTCCATGCAGAACTTAACGCTGGAATTTGAGGTTCAAGAGATTAGGATTCCATTCATAACCTTGCTCTAGAATTTGAAGTTAAGGAGCTTATGATTTCATGCATCATCTATCACTAATATTGGCAGATGGTTATGAAGGCTATATGATTCCTTACATAATCCATTAATAGAATTAGATATGAAGGAAGTTACGATACCGCACACAATCTATCTCTTTAAACTAAACAGCGGATTTCAAAACTGTAAAAAAAAAAAAAAAAAAAAAAAAAGCGCCCCAGCAGAGCATTAAGCCGGTGTCGCATTTAAGAGCAGGAAGACTAGCCCAATTTCCTCTCCTTTTTCCCCCTTACAAGAGTCAGTTCAAACATGAAGTAATCGTTCTTTTCGGCGGACTCGAGGTCTATGTACAACGACAGAGAAAAAAAGTAGAGGGAGTCAACTTGAGGGCGAACCCATGTGTACATAGGGAAGATAGGGGAGCGGCCGTATTTATGAAGACTACAGGCGTGCCGTTGTAGGTAATGATGTAGATGAACGGGCAGAGATACGTTAGTTTTTTTTATACAACGCTCTCCAACATATGATTACATTTAGACACGAAGACGAGTTTTTACTTACTGTAATTAGTCTCTTTTTCTTCCATGGTATCTGTTTTGTGTTTATGTCTCACGAAAACAAATCGTCAATGCCAAACGCGCGCAGCAGACACAGTATCAAAAGGGAAACTCCTCCATAACGGGCATTACCAATCCGTCTATTTATCTAAAAGAATTGCATCATCAAGAATGTGTGCCGTTGGTGCAGAGCTCCACACACACACAACCCTTCCCCCTCCCTCTCCACCCTCCCTTCCCCTCACCCCTCACACCCTCCCTCACCCTCCCTCCTCCATCTCCGTTTGGCTTCCCAGACTCCCCGCCTCGCCACGGTAACAAAGCAGCCACTAATCCCGCTTGTGGCCGTATCTGATAAGGCGCCGTCTAGCGATCTTGGTGACCCGCGTTCGATCCCGCGCCCTGCCAGTGGACAGTCACCCCCCATTGCACACAGGGGCTAGTTTAGAATCAAATAAACAAACATGTCACAGCAAAGAATACAAAGAATACCCACTGTAACAAACGGAATTAAACTACATTATTATTGTTTCCAGACCGCCTGATCCGACGTATCCTCACGCTGACCCCCCCCCCATTCCCTCCCCTGCGACCAAGGGACAAGCACTCCTCGTTAGTGGCGATGCGAGGGCGGAGCTTCGTATGCAAATTAACAAGGAAACGCGATCCTGTAACACTAGCATGACGAAGAGACTCAAAAGGAATTATGTAATTGAGAGAGCTTTTGATATCACTTGGTATCGCTGAACGCAATCATTTATTCAGATTGTTTGTTTAGTCATTTCTTGAAGCGGGAAATTTTATTTGCATTTATGTTACTCGCGAATGCATTTCTCTTTTTGTTATTCATATATATTTCATGATAATATACATATCACATTCGCATATATGCACAAATGCATACACACATACATAGTACATACAGACAAAAACGCACAAACACAAAGAGAGAGAGAGAGAGAGAGAGAGAGAAGAGAGAGAGAGAGAGAGAGAGAGAGAGAGAGAGAGAGAGAGAGAGAGAGAGAGAGAGAGAGAGAGAGAGAGAGAGAATATGCAAGCGTATGTTTGTGTCTATGAAATTAATAATGCAGTGTATGGGGGACATATATGTAGGCTTTGGGCCTCGGGTCTGCTAAGGAGACGCTCGGGGAGGTATCTTTGTAGCGGGGGGGGGGGGGTCTGTACAGAGCGGTAGATCAGTCTTCCAGTTTCCTTTCTATAAACGTCTGTCTGTTCCGTTTGCGCTTGTTACTTTGTGTGCTTGTTTGTGATTGTTCTAGTGTGTGTATGTGTAATTGAGTGTGAATGTAAGTGTATGTGTGTACGTATACTCGCTTGTGTGTCTTCGTATGCATACATCAGCTGCCTATGTGTGGGCCTGCTTGCTAGTGCGTGCACGCGTTCTCCCAGGAGGACTGAAGCCCTCCTGAACCCTCTCTCCCTCCCCTGTGTTTGCGCTCCCCCTCGGCGCGGAGACGCTCGGTTCCGAACCACGAGCGCCTCGCGTCCGAATGGCAGCGAATCATTTATTCAAGAGTCAACAGCATCCCTCTTGAGCGGGAATGAAAAAAAGGCATTCGTCTTTTGAGAGGAGAATTCATCCGCCGGTTTCCCCGAACCACTTTGACGCGATCTGTTTGTGCCGCTGGCTTGATGAACCGGAATGAGCTTAATCGCCCCCGCCGCCGGCTTGACGGAGCCCCAGTGGACAACGCTCGATCCACGCACAAGGTGTTTATCAAAAGAAATCGACATGAATCTATAACCCTGTTCCATACACTATCGGCTTCCAGGAAAGCGGAAGAGGGGCAGCGAGGGAGAGCCGAAGGAAGGCTGACCTCTGACCTTCCAGCGGGGAGAACATGCTTTTTGAAGGGCCGGGACACGGTGACCACTCCAGGCCGGCGTGTAGCCTGTACTTGACAGACG
>NW_020870059.1:516579-524079 GCF_003789085.1 Penaeus vannamei
ACAAGGGAATGTCGCGGCTCTTTCCCTCTCTTCTCCGCGCCGCCGTCGGATCCTTTGTTCCCGCCGCAGTCCCTAGTGCTAATCATCGCCTGCTGCTGCGCTTCGGCTGCCGTCGGCCGACTCTCCTGCGCCCCCCCCCACCCGCCGGCTCACTCAGGCCCTCCAAATTCAGGAAAGGAAAACCTGGCAACTCACCCGGGCTCTGGACTCGTCCGATTTGCTGAAGTCGCGTTTGAGAAAATAATAAGGACTGAATGCAGCAAATGTCAACTAAAAAGTAAATGAAATACAGTTTAAGTTTGAAGATCTATTCCTATGTAAGAACAAGCATTAAGGGTCAAGTCATTGGAATAACGAGGCGGTTTGGCGAATAGGAGTACTATTCGCCAGTATTTTTTTTTTTCATATTTATTTAATTTCAAGGATTTAACTGTATGTATATGCTTTCAAGTTGTTTTTCACCTTCAATCATTCATTTACTAACTTTGCCTATTCTTAATGTTGGTTTTCTCTTCCTTGTCGCAGGCGAGTCACAAATAACAGGATCAATAGAAGTCGTTACTTCCCACGTATAGATTTATCGTAATCATTATTATTTCAATCTATTAGTATTAATAACAAAAACAATATTTCAATGCTTGTAATATCAGCGTCGTTATCATTTCTCATTTTAATTGCTGCTGTAAATTTAATGACTATGAAGGTTGCAGGAAACTCGCCTTGGGGGACAGCGGTTCCCAAACTAGAGGCCGCAGTACCCGAGGATGCTATAGGATGTGCCCAAGAATCCCATAAGGTTTAAATTGCAATGGAATCTTACGGATTCAACACCCATGTAGTCAGCGTGTCACATGGAACCCACGCACTCTATCTCATCACAGAAGTTACGTAAATTCGGTTTATTTCCCGGTCGGTTTGCTTGCCTTCTTAGCGTTCCTCATGCAAATACCAGGAATGTTATTATGGTTACAGTTCTCAGATAACTAATGTAACATTCTTCTGTGTCGGTGCCACTGTTTTTTTATATTAGCATTATTGTTGTTGGGTGTGATGTTCATGTTGTTGGTATTATCGTATTATCATTATTATCATTATCACTATTACTATTATCATTATCCTATCATCATATTCACCTATATTTGCATTATAATTTTTCTTTATAGTTGTCATTGTCATTACGGTTGTTATTGTTGTTACCATTATCATATTCATCTTTATTTTCATTGTCATTTTTCATTATAATTGTCACTGTTATTATGACTGTCATTGTTGTTACCAGTATCACAGCTGTTGCTTTTATCATCGTCCCCTCCCCCCCCCCCTCCCCCTCTCCCTCGCGCCCCGAAAGGAGAGAACCGGCCATCGGGAACACCAGCTGGTCGCGATCGGGAAGCTCTCTCGCAGATGTCTCGTGAATTCACTCTAGAAGACGTTGTCACAGCAACAATTTATCTTCCTGTGCCTACGTTGCTCCTCTGCCGGGCCCCCTTGTGCGAGAAATGTGTCGAAGGAAGGAGAGGAGACAGATGATGGAGGGAGAGAGAGGGAAGAGAGAAGTTGACACCGGAGGAAGAAGTGAGAGAGAAAGAAAATAGTGTAGGAGGGCGGAGATAAATTTAGAAAAGAAAATCCAAAAGTCAAAGTCAAAACACTTTATTCCACTAATTCCACGGTGTACAGTAATATATAAATAGTAGAAACAATTTCAAGTAAATTAGTAGGAGTTATAAAGTAAAATTATATAAACTGAAATGGTAACATCATTAGAAATGGAAATTCATGAATTTGTTTTGCATTTAAATGCCTGATGTCACCGAAATTCTAAAAGATTCTCCTACAATTTCCTTTTGAAAGTAATTAGGTTGGAGATGTTTCTAAGATTTTGTCCCCGGGTCCTCGGATCTGCATTTGCCTCGACCCCGTTTCCGTTTATCTCTTCATGCAGAGAGTTAATCCGTCTGATATGAATGCTTGTTTTGTTACCAATTATTTGGGATATAAAACAAATTAATGTAGAGAAAATGAAAGAAGAAAAAATGTCAAGTCAAAGGACTTTAGTGCCAATGCGAATGGAAAATCTCACACTTCATTAAAAATAGATAAATAAAACGGACATCACTTTGTATTGCTACGTAGTTTTCAGGAATAGGTAAACATTTTTTTTCTCCAGCGCCGAAGCCTTTAAGCACCACAGAGTCTCCACACAGACGCGCCTCCGAAGATGATCCCTCCCGCCGCGCCACAACGGTTTTCCAAAGGTTCATAACGCAAGGACAGTCCCGAGTAAATACCCCGCGGCGACAGCGCACACGCCGAGGGGGGAGGGGGCGCAAATAGACGGCGTGTGGCTTGAGAAATGTCATTCTGGGATTCTTAATGAAGGGGACTTCAAAGTCGCGTATTTCTCTGTTGAATGAGGTTCTGGGACGCCAGCGTGAATAATCCTTTATAATGTATGATCCTTTTTAATCTTTCAGCGGCGCGACGGTTGACGTGGCACTGCTGAGTTAAAGGGAAGCCTATAACGAGCTGAATAGGCGTGTTAAGAGTATTAAATAAAGTGAGTGGAAAGAGACACAGAGGATACGATAAGTAGAACTGTGATCTCTCAGGTCTCTACAGGGGGTGTTCAGAACTTGGTCAGCTATCTATTAAAGGCTAAACGAAGACTGAACTCGTGTTTCATGTTACTTTTGTCAGCTGTTGACTGTCAGTCATGATCAGTGACGTGCTACTAAGAACCGACTTTACAGAGCGAATGCAAACTTTTCGAAACTCGAAGTATATTATAAAGTATGTAATATCGAAACATTACACCAACGACAAAATGCTTTATGAAATACGACCTACAAGGAACTAATATCACAAAACAGAATCACAGGTGCCCCTTTTTCCTTCCAGCACGCGCTTGAAACAAGGTCATTGGCACGAACTGCCAAGTACCGAGAGGGAAAGAGTAATAAGTTGTCCGAAGCGGAAGCAGTTTGGGGCCAAATGGATTCTCGATTCTAGCTGTCGTTTCGCCTGTGAACTGAAGGGTGAAACGACACTCCCGATTCTGTCGGCGAATAAATCGGCGCCCAAACCGGTTCCTTAAACTCAAGAAAGGCAACGGAGGCGGTTAAAGCTTCTTCTAGCAACTGCTCGAGAAGTATTCTTTTTGTGCCTCGTCCTCTTGGTAAGATATCCACGTGTCCTCGTGTCTTGCTTTTCCTGGTTTTCACATTTCTTTAATCGATGATTATTATTATTATTATTATTTTAATCTGGTAAATGGAAGCAAGAACAAGTGATAAAAAATGTCCGTGAAATGCAATTGGTTTGTGGAGAAATTGGTGCATGAGAAGAGGTAGCTACGTAAGTAATGTCATACAATTTATGAAACTGAATTACAGTTTCCTCAACTTAATTCAGTGGCCTTGTTCAGCTGTTGTCTAAATGATGTATAAATAATTTAAGAGCAACGTGATGAAATATGTAAAAAAGAAAGAGAGAGATACATCAAGGCCATAACAACCGAGTGATTATTCGACACTTTCACGTTGATTAGATACAGTTTTGAAATGTATCATTTATATTTTCAACTTTGTTCTATGATAAAGATAAACAGAATATAACCTAACAAAGGGGATTTCTACACATAAGGAGCCCTGCATAAAAGTGAAGTCAGAAGAGCGATATCAGTACGTGTTTTTTCATAGAAAATGAATTAACTTTGTGTTGATGAACTTGAAATACCGAGAAGGGAACGTATGTCATGATCTGAGGTATAGCCACAATACACGATGAAAAGATACAAATCTACAAACGTATTTAGCCGAGGTGTGTGCATAGAAAATAAATATATCACATCTCGATCCAGTTGCATAAAAAGCGAAAGCGGATGATATCTTTATTTAAACAAAAAACAGCAACCTAAGTATCTTATTCACTTCGCACT
Organism: Penaeus vannamei; assembly: GCF_003789085.1. Lineage (NCBI taxonomy): Eukaryota > Metazoa > Arthropoda > Malacostraca > Decapoda > Penaeidae > Penaeus > Penaeus vannamei. The sequence goes on from NW_020870059.1 coordinate 520,520, forward strand.
AAAGAGAATTATCTCAATTCTTTTTAATAAATGCAGTGTTATTATTGCATGTATAAAAAATGCGTATTTGCGTAATTTAGAAAGGCTTTTGTTACCAATGATTACTATACCAATTTACCTTCAAAGTGAATTATGTAAATTCCATTATACTTGTTTATTCACAAAGTAATTGCTGTTTACCTGAATTATTCCTCGGCGCCTCCGGCCGTGATGTTTAACGATATAAATTCTGTCTGCATTGAAATGATACAATTAGCATCAGTATTATAATACTGAAGTAAGTTATGGAATAAGAATGAATATAAGCAAAGCTATTTCTTTTTAGAGGAAAGATTTTAAAGCAGTATTTTCTGTAAAGAATAATTTTTCTAGTAATCATATGCAATAATTTTATCATGTAACTGCATTTTCCTTTGTTAGAAACGCATTAGCTTACATCCACACTCACTCACACACACACACACACACACACACACACACACACACACACACACACACACACACACACACACACACACACACACACACATCACACACACACACACACACACAAACTTTGTAAATATTAAACATTTATGTGTATGTGTGTGTGTGTGTGTGTGTGTGTGTTTGTGTGTGTGTGTGTATGTGTGTGTGTGTTTGTGCATGTATGTGTGTGTGTGTGTGTACGTATGTATGCATATGTTTGCATGTATGTGTGTGTGCAAGGTAGCTGTACAGGTTGTGTAGAATAAGGTCGGCGCCTCCATTTCCCCCTTCCCTAAACCTCCATTCACGGAAGACCTTTCCCAATCAGGCTGCCTCCATTCATTCACAGAGCATCCGTCCCTCCCTTTGAACATTTGAATTCGTGCTTAATGAGTTCACACAAAACTGCCTTTCGAGTTCATTATGCGTGTTCCTTCAACCTCTATCTCGAAATCCTTCGCATCAAAATATGAACTTCGAGAAACTTCGTGATCTGAATAGTTGGTTTATTGCCAAATTTTCCTTCGGTTTCCATTGTATATTCGAATAATTGTTTATACATTTCATTTTGTTTAGGAATGCAAAAAAAAGAAAAGAAAAAGAAAATAAGGATACATATTTTGAACATATGTATGTCGGTGTAGGAGGAGTGTATGTGTATACACAAGTGTGTAAGCAAATGGATGTGTCTTTGTGGACATACGCGTTCGTGTCATGTCTGCCATCTTTTCAAGGCTTACCCTACTTAATTATTAGGCTCTTCTTTTGGTACAGCGCTCGAAGTGAGAATACAACCGCCCTGTATCTCCTGTATTATTCAGTCCTACGGGACAGTTCCCTGTTTACTCGTCCGGTCCCTGTCATACGCCGCGGCAAACAGCGGACGCAGAGGGTCGGCAGGTCCCTCCATTAGATTAGAGGAATGACCTGGAAATGGCTGCCTGTATTCCACTACATTCCCGACGGTTGAGAATAAGTCATTGCCAATTTAGCGAACGTGTTCTATTTGAATCTGATATTATATCATTTTCTAATATGATGGAACCGGTTATCAATAAGGAGAAAGCTAACATAATCAGCCAGGGAAAAGAGGCCTTACACAGGTGAACCATGCCTGCGCCTTATGCCATGCCAAGGAGTTGGGGACTTGAAACCGCATCAGCCAGGTGAACCGAAGCCGACTCTCTCGCGATCCCACTTCCCCGACTCAAACCAACTTCGTTATATAGTTTGGTCATTACTGTGAGCCTTTTAGGGCCGGGGAAGGTCGCTGTGACGTTATCCATCACGATTTATGGATTCATAGCATTCATTGACGAAAAGGTCACTATTAGCGAAAAAAATAAGCGTACGTGTATTTATATATATATATATATATATATATATATATATTATATATAATATATATATATATATATATATATATATATATATATATATGCTCTCTCTCTCTCTCTCTCTCTCTCTCTCTCTCTCTCTCTCTCTCTCTCTCTCTCTCTATATATTATATATATATATATATATATATATATATATATATATATATATATATATATATATATATATATATATATATATGTGTGTGTGTGTGTGTGTGTGTGTGTGTGTGTGTGTGTGTTTGTGTGTAAACATACATAAATCCGCAAATGTGAAATTCCATGAAATACCGAACGCTGACTCGTGATCCCGGTTGCTCCCGGATGCCCCCCCCCCCCTTAGCGCCTCGGCCGTGAGTCACGACGGAGCCGAGCGAAGAAATTGGATTATGTGCTGAAGCGTCTTTGCGATTGCAGAGGCATTCACGCGCCCTCGCGTCATGAGGCGGCCAATCGGGCTGCCACTCAGCCGGCCGGTGCCACTGCAGGCACTGGCACCTGAGGGACACGGATTTCTGAGCGCCTGTAAATCCCGCGATTCATGGCCGTTTGAATCGCAGCATCTGCAGCCCGGCGTCGCCTCCCCTCCGTCTCCTTTGCGATGCAGTCGGTGCCTCCTCCGCCTCCTCGCTTCTTCCTCCTTTCACCTACGTCGCTTTTTATCTTCGATTCTCACTCTGTCTTCTTCCAGCTTTTCATCCCCTTTAACTTCTTCTAACTTGGCCTCATTTTACAAAGATTTTTCCCCGCCCTCACTCCAAATTTGTTCGTCTTCTTCGTGTCCTTTCCTCGTATATTTCCTTAATTTCTTTCGCTCTTTTCTCCTCTCCTCTCTTTCATTTCGTTCAGCCTTGAACCTTCCCAGTTCTTGCTTCCAATTCCATCTACTAAATATTCCTCCTTCTTCTCTCATCTCTTTATTTTCATTCCTCTTTTGCATTCTTTAGGCCATCCTGGCTGCCTCCCACATACTTGCGTCTGCCTGTCACGCACCCCCCCCCACACACACACACACATGCACACACGCGCACGTGTACATCCACTCTCCTGAAGGCCTTTGGCAATGGTCGCAGCGCAACATCAGTCCAGGACCTCGCCACCGATATCCCGCCGACCATCTGATAGCAGTCACTGCACCAGCATAGATAGAACGATATGAGAGTCATTATAAAACCCGTCCATTTCCGGTCTTGACACCCGCCTGCCGCACTACACAGGCCAGCTATACACCCCACCCCCTCAATGCCCCCCTCCCACCTCTCCCACCCCTCACCGAACCCCCCCCCCCCCCCCCTCCGGACGCAGCAAGCGAGGGCGTGGTCGCTGTGGGCCTGCCTCCTCCTGCCCAATTTCTTAACAGAAGATCGTTACAACACTAACGTAGAATTTGGAGGAGAGAGGAGGCGGGAGGAAGAGGAAAATAACCTCCACAATGTTAACGTATTTTTCCCTCTCTTTCCATCTCTCGAGATTATTAGACTGAGTGAAGCGCAAGAATACAGAATAAGCTCTCTCTCTACTTATCCTTCCATTTTACTCTCGTCACACACACACATATACACACGCGCTCATACACCCCCCCCCCCCACACACACACACACAGATATATATTTATGTGTGTGTGTGGACAAGATATATATATATATATATATATATATATATATATTATATATATTATATATATATATATATATATATATATATATATTATATATA
>NW_020870059.1:529079-539079 GCF_003789085.1 Penaeus vannamei
TGGTCCCTCCACGAACATGTCTCCTTCGTCCATTTGGTTGTGGGACCAACTTGTTAACAGGCTTGGATAGGACTGGCTCCATAAGGATACTCAGAATTCCATAGAGCTTGAGAGGCTTATCTACTACTGTATATATTTTAGAAGATTTTATGTCGAGATACATAGAGTTGGTTAAATTTTGATTTGATTTGCTTGGATTTGTTCAGACTACGTTAAAATAGTCCCCATCCAATCTCAGGTAAGAGAAGGAAGTGGCAAATAACCCAGTCTCTGGAGTTTACCGATTTGCCATCTCTTTTGAGCAGAAAACACAATGTTGTTATGAAGGAAGCAATTTCCAAAAAAAACATTGAAAGGTATTTGTATACAACTTTCAGAAATACAAAAAATGTAAACCTAAGTATCAAGTTTCAGCTGATTAGTAGAAGATAGTCCGGCATGTTTCACCAGTTAATTCTTGGACGGTTTGACATGTTAGGCTACTGATAGCCACGTTCGTCATTCTGTAGGTCTCTGTAACCGGGACTTCCCAGTTCACAGCCGTCCAGAGGGCCTGTATTACCCCGCTGACGATCATCCTGAGGGCATCAGTGGTGCCTATGCGTCGACGATGTGGTCACCTCAGCCTCGTAAGGAACTGTCGGATGGTTGTGGGAAGGATTCTGCCATTCTTTCTCCTGATGCTGTGGAGTGTAGCCGCAACTTTAGTCTCCGAGGGGCTACTACGCCCTCCTCTCCGCTATTGGTCTTCCGAGCAGAAGCCTCTAAGACAGGTGTTCGGATAGCGAGTGACGACGGAGGCGAGTCGTCATAAAGTCAGCAGACGGCGAGGCATAAAGCACGGGGCGCGGCGATAAAAGAACATCTCGCCTGCTGCTGCAACTTGAGTGGCTGAAACGGCTTGCACATATTGTTTTACGTGCGTGAGAAATGAGGAACGAGGGGAATCCCACGCGTCCGGTCCAAGAATGCAGACACATGATAGCAACCTCAACATAAAGGCGCTGCCGGTACCACAACAAAGCGCGCAAGATGTGAATAAATGATAAAGGGAAGCGCTGCGGTAGGGGAAGGCACGCGAATCCATAATGTAGACTTTCGTGTTTCTTTCTTTGTAGTGATTATGTTCTCATGTCAAAGACCATGTTCATGTTCTCTGAGTGTGTGGGTATATATCCATACATGCACACATGACCATATATGTGTATTTATGTATATACATCTATTATGAATATGTGTGTGTGTATGCACACACACACACACACACACACACACACACACACACACACACAGACACACACACACACACACACACACAACACACACACACACACACACACACACACACACACACACACACACACACACACACACATACACACACACACACACACACACACACAACACAACATACACATACACATATACACATATATTTATATATATATTATATATATATATATATATATATATATATATATATATAGAATATATATATATATTATATACATAGATAGATAGATAGATATATATATATATATATATATATATATATATAATATATATTATATATATATATATATATATATATATATATATATATATATATATTCACGTGTATACATATTCATGTCTTTATTTCTTTTCGTAAGCAGACAGTCAGACAGACAGGCAAATACCGAGGAGATATACACAAAATAAACCGAGCCTCATAAACGCTGATTATCAAGCGGAAGCGCAGTCGAAACCCGCCTCTAACGACCGGTCTCGAGGTCCCTCATTATAGTGTTTATCTCAAGCCGCGCAACCGACTCCCCGGCGCCTGTGGTTGATGTTGTCACGGCGTCCCCTCATCCGTCCCCTCTGCTGGCCCTCCTCTTCCCCTCAATATGCTCTCTCTCTCGCCATTTCTCTTGATCCCTCCCTTTGACGCTTCGCTCTCTCCTGCCTCCCCTCTCCCTCCGCCGCGAATTCTGAGCCCGGGCGCCATCGGCCTTCTTGTTCAGGATTAAGTCCCCCTTTCGGTCAGAATTTCATCTTGAATCCCTCGCTTTTCACCTTTCCACGCCCCCCCCCCTATCTCTCCCCCTCCCTTGTCTCTTTCCCTCCCCTCCTCTCTCTCCCCTCCCCTTCCCTTATCCTCTCTCTCCTCCCTCCCCTTCTCTCTCCTCCTCCCCTTCTCTCTTCTCCTCCCCTCCGGACTCCTCCTCCACCTCCCTCTCCTTCATTTTTCTCTCCTCCTTCAACCCACCGCGCCCTTCCTCCTGAAGACTATATCTCCTTTCTTCATCAATATTTCTAAGGTCTGATTCAATTTGTAATTATACCCATTAACGTCTTCTTATATTCAATATTCTATCTCTTCTCTCTCTCTAGCTCTCTCTCTCTCTATTCTCTCGTAATCTATATCTCTCTCTCTCTCTCAACTCCTCTCTATCCTAATCTATCTATGCTCTATCTCTCTATCTCTCTCTCTCTCTATCCTCTCTCTCTCTCTTTCTCTGCTCTCTCATCTCTCTCTTTCTCTTCTCTCCTCTCTCTCTCTCTCTCTCTCTCTTTTCTCTCCTCTCTCTCTCTCTCTCTTCTCTCTCTCTCTCTCTCTCTCTCTCTCTCTCTCTCTCTCGCTCTCTCTCTCTCTCTCTCTCTCTCTCTCTCTCTCTCTCTCTCTCTCTCTCTCTCTCTCTCTCTCTCTCTCTCTCTCTCTCTCTCTCTCTCTCTCTCGCTCTCTCTTCTCTCTCTCTCTCTCTCTCTCTCTCTTCTCTCTCTCTCTCTCCTCTCTCTCCTCTCTCTCTTCTCTCTCTCTCTCTCTCTCTCTCTCTTCTCTCTCTCTCGCTTCAATCCTCCTCCTAAATTTCACACTACCATTCATCCATTCAACTTTTAATTTCCATCCATTTTCATGCAGCGAATACAAGTGGTTATGTACTGTACTTCATCGAAAATTCATGAGTGGTTTACAGGCTTTTGAGTTTTTTGATGAAACTGCTTTAAAGTACGGTTTTGGTGGTGGTAAAAGTACGCTATATAAATACGTGTAATATATAAATAAAACATGACTATCTAGACCATTTGCGATTACTTATCAGTTTGTATTTATCTTTATTTACTTATCCATTCACATTCATTTAGAGAGAGATAAGGACCATGTGTTTAAGCAGAATAAAAGGTCTTGTATAAACACATTAATTAAGGGAATTATGTACTCGTTCTAATCACACGAAACCGGTTATAAAAATACGTATATTTTTTCTCTCTGTCGTATGTGAGAACGAAGTTATTTAATCGTTTCATTTACTTAAGATAACATTGTTGCACTACAAAATACTGCAATGACGTTCAATGCAATAGATATGAGTTAAGATATGAATATATACGACGTAGGGAGAATGCTATATGGTGGCTGGGGGCTTGGATCCTAACTAATAAAGGGTATACAGAAATGACACGATTACCTGGAAAAAAAGAAGTGTTATTTCATTTTCGTTCCTAGTATTTTGTGTATAATGGTCGCGATTCAAATGACTATACTTTTTTATTTGCATTCTTGGTATTTTGTGAACAAGGGTCATTACTGTTATAACGATAGCCACAGAAATCCTTATTACCGTTATCGTTACGACTATCATTAACCAGGTTTCTCGGTATTAGATCTACAGCATTAATATCAGTATCAATTTACACCACCAGCGTCACTAATTTACCATCATTAGCATAAGCATCATAATTATTGTACAATGAAGAAAGAAAGTCATTAACAACCCGAGTGACGAATGCAGATGTCCATGGTGTGGTTCACGAGACACTCATCATGATAATAACAACTATCAAAATGTGAATTATCATAAAACGAAGATCAAGGACACGCTGAAGGCAATCATGGGGATGAAAACGAATGGATTTATTGCCTGTATTTTTTTCGGATTTGCGATGATCAGTTTAAAAGAAATTTGCAGAGTTAATGATTTTGAGATTCTTTGGTCCCGCCTTTTTCTTCAATGTTCCTCTTCTCTTGGTCTCTAAATCGAGAATGAACAAGATGGAAATGAATAACAGAAAAAAAAATCTTGAATATTATCCTCTTCAAATTCATTACGCCTTTCGTATCGTCTCTTTTTCGCTTCCGTTATATTATTTGTTTTTCTCATCTTCCTGCCTTTGGTGCGTCTAATATTCGTAAAGTAAAGACTTGCAATTCACTCGGACTGTGGAGTTTTTCGTTTCGCTAAGTCGCATTTTTTATCTAATTATCTGACACTTAATACTCGTGTTTACATATGTTTACCATTTTTGAAACACGTATTCAATATCTTTATTGCCTTGCACAACTTTTTCTCTCAGAAGAGGCTTAGCGAATCAAAACTCTTTAGTGAGTTGCCACTTTTCCTTTCCTGAGATTGGACGGAGTAGAGTGAACTTGACTGAAGTGTATTTTGTCGTATTCATATCAAGTTCACAAGGTAAATGAGTGCACTGCGGCGCTGGAATTTATGGGTTAGTAAAAAGTTTAATTTTGTGATCCTTTTCTGACCTTTCTTAGATGTAAACTTTTGTACGTGTCTGCTCGTATGCTCGCGTTTGTGTCTCTGTCAAACAAAAATAACGTACAGATTGGGGTTTAATCCACAGAAACTAACCTGATGTAGTCAGTCTGAAGTTTTCATTGGAGAAGCTCTGACGTCAAACAGATGATGTATGAGCGTCATTTCATGTCAGTTGCTTAATTCATTCTTTTGATAATCATGTGGATTTTCATTATAAAAGATTCAATAAGAATAACACTGAAGACAGTTTGGCATTCAAGGATGTTAAGGTCGAAGCTCCCTTGATCAGACATTCCAAATTATTCGAAACATCGAGATATACTGAAATTCGCAATACTGAGGCAATGTATTTCCGAGAAGAGCTAATTATCAGGAACTGCGAAATGCCACATTAATAATGATATCGTATATTCAGTTGTATCAGGAGTGTGTGTATGTGTGTGTGTGTGCGCTTGTGTGTATATGCTTGTGTATGTGTGTGGGTTTATGTGTGAGGGGCGCGCGTGTGTGTGCGTGGCATGTGTTCGAGCATTTTTTCTTTATTGAAAAGTGTGCAGGGCTCCGTTCACGCAAGTCTTTTCAAATGCATAACTTCCATCCCCGGCTGCTATTAAGTGCAACTGATAGCGCCCCCCTATTAGGCGGCCGCCAGAGGCAAATGCCGCCCCCAGCGCCGTTGGTGCGGACAGGCTGTCGTCCCGTGAGTCAGGTTCATCGTCCAAATTGCCTCCATGGTCGCTGAACTCATTACGAGCGCCTGTGCGTTCTCCCGAGTTCCTTGCTGCTGAACAAAACTTTGAACGGCCTTTGTGTCTTCCGTCGGAGTTTTGGGTAAAATTCAGAGCCAAAACACGACTTCTGGCACTTTTCTCTAAGCTAATCGATAAACTTCAGCCAATGTTGTAGTCATCAGGCCGCTTGGCAACCTGTTGCAGGCACCGGCCGTGCCATAAGTGGCCCGTTTATTAAGCTGCATTCGGGGACAAGGCAAGATGTTTATGATTTTTTTTTCCTTTGTACCACGTCGCCCCAGCATTTTCTCCATTCGCTCGGGGATCTATTCTGCTGTTGCTTCTCCTTCTAAACCTGTCTCGCGCTCCTTTGAAAAGACGGGGCGTGAGTGTGAGCGATTACTCGTCCAGGTCGTCTTCATTGTGCACACAGCCAGGTCGATGCGCATTATTCCCGATGATGATTACCTGATTTGTCTGTGTCTACGCTGGCCAAGCGCAGGACCTCTTGCGGGCTTTCTTCGGTTCTTAGCGGCTCCTGGAGATGTACTTCACTTCCATTCCCATTCGAGAAGCAAGGCTCGCTCTCTCTCTCTCTCTCTCTCTCTCTCTCTCTCTCTCTCTCTCTCTCTCTCTCTCTCTCTCTCTCTCTCTCTCTCTCTCTCTCTCTCTCTCTCTCTGTCTGTCTCCTTTTTCATTCCCAGGCCAGAAACCCTTAGCGCCATTATTAACGCCATCTTCACTCACCTCGGCGATACTGTTCAGTCCGCAGTCCATTTCGCTCTCTCGCTCTCTGTACTTCTGTTTTTCAGCTTTCATTTTCCTGTTCTCTCTCTCTCTCTCTATCTATCTATCTGTCTCTCTCTCTCTCTCTCTCTCTCTCTCTCTCTCTCTCTCTCTCTCTCTCTCTCTCTCTCTCTCTCTCTCTCTCTCTCTCTATCCCTCTATTTCTCTCCCTCTCCTTCCCTCCCCCCCCCCCCTCTCTCTCTCTCTCTCTCTCTCTCTCTCTCTCTCTCTCTCTCTCTCTCTCTCTCTCTCTCTCTCTCTTCTCTCTCTCTCTCTCTCTCTCTCTTCTCTTTCTCTCTCTCATTTTCCTACTCTCTCCCCCCTCCTTCCCTCTCTCTCTCTCTCTCTCTCTCTCTCTCTCTCTTCTCTCTCTCTCTCTCTCTCTCTCTCTCTCTCTCTCTCTCTCTCTCTCTCTCTCTCTCTCTCTCTCTCGCCGTGCCACCCCTCTGACCGCTGCCCGCCTTTCCAAATTCCCCAGGACTATAAACAAGGCCAGAGCTCCTGTTGACAATCCCAGGTGAGTGTTTCCCTTTCATCATTCATCGGGGCGGAGGCAGGGGACAGAAACACGAACCGAAAATAGACAGATAAGCAATACGACCAAAAAATGGATAAAAGAAAAGAGAAGAGTCATTCCAAAACATTAGTTAAAGAAAACGAAGTATTTTTCTATAAGTTGGAATAGGTAAGTCATTGCAGGACGCAAAATTTTATTGTTATTCTTAGAAATTAGTTACAAGACAAACTAGACGTATTATCTACACGACTAAGCAAGAACTGGACCTAACTCTAAGCATAGGGGGCGAAGATGGTGGACAGGTGAGGGGAAGAGGATAGGGGAGGGAGAGAGGGAGAGGGGGAGGATAGAAGAGGGAGAGAGAGGGAGGGAGAGGGGAAAAGGGAGGATAAGAGAGGGAGGATGGAGAGAGATAGGAGAGGGGGAGAGGATAGGAGAGAGAGAGAAGATAGAGAGGGAGGGGAGAGGATAGGAGAGCAGAGATGGAGAGGGGGGATAGGAGAGGGATGGGAGGGAGAGGGAGAGGGGGGAGGGATAGGAGAGGCAGAGATGGAGAGAGGGGAGGATAGGAGAGGGAGAGAGGGGGGCACCGTCAATGTAATTAACGCGTACCTTTATTGATTGGTCCGGTGAAATTAACTACGCGATTGATTATGGTATTGACGTCAAATAATAGGTGCCAACCAACCTAATTGGTACCGTTAGCATTATCATATTCACTCTGAGTACCTGGACTGTTATTGTTCTCATTTGATATTTCATGAATACGTTATAATGTTCTTGAGTGGAAGTGATTATCGCAATGCATGTAATGGCATAAGTAGTGATAATGGTGGCGGTGATGACTGTGAGAGGAGCAGTCAAGGAAATGCTTGGTTTTATTGTTGTTTTCGTTACTCTTCCAGTTGTTTTGTTGTTAATTATTATTACCATTATTTTTATTGCTATTATAGTTATTGTAATTCTTATCTCCATCATTATTGTTGTTATTACCATCAGTATTATTTTTTGTTGTTGTTATTATTATTGTTATTGTTGTTATCATCATTATTATCACTATATATGTTCATCCTTATTATCATTGTTGTTATTGATACTTGCAGTAGTAGCAGTAGTAGTTGTGGTAGTAGTAGTAGTAGTAGTAACTGCATTATCATTACTGTCATTATTATCTTTATCATCATTATCATTATTGTCATTATCATTATTCTCATCATTCTCATTTAATTATTGCTGTTATTATTATCATTATCATTACTATTATCGTTATTTTTGTTTTTATTGTCATCATTATTACTATTATCACAATTTCATTGGTATCACCATCATCATTATTAGTTGTAATAGTAGAAGAAGTAGTAGTATTGTCATTGATGCTATTGTTATAATTATCATTTCCATTGTTATTTTCATCATTACTAATACAACTACCACTCCTAATATAGCTTTTGTTTTTACTATCATTATTTTTCATTATAATCATCATTACCAACGTTATCATCATTATTATTATCACAATATTATTATTGTTATTGTTATTATTATCATTATCATTATTATTATCGTTATCATTATTATTATTATCGTATCATTATTATTATTATTATCATTATCATTATCGTTATTGTTATATAATTTTTATCATTATTATATTATGATTATCTTTGTCATTATTTCATCATCATTATCATCAATATACTTATCATCATTATGTTTTCATCATTATCAACAGTCATCCATTCTTAGTGTTTTATTATTTCATTACTACCAATAATGATACCGCCATCATTGTTACTACCTTGTATTATCAGTATAAATATCCTTACTATAACAAGCATCATTATGATCCTTATCCCCAGTTGTATTTTTCTTTCTATCATCGTTACTCCTGTGGGCGGTGTTGTTGGTTGTGTTTTGTTGTTTTTTGTTGTTATTGTTGCTTTGTTTTGCCACTATTACATTTGCGAAGACATTTTCGTATAAATAAAATTATTGTGATTATTAGCTATGATTTTGTAACTTTGAACACACCATGACGGAAACTTTTTATAAGTGTTGCAACTTCGTGGCATAATTACAGATTAACAAACAAATATGGACTTTTATTATCCCAGAATCCAGCAATCTTCCCTCCATGCATTATCTTTGTCTTATGAAAAATAATATCTCTGGGTAAAGCCAATTTTGCATCTCCTCTCCTTCGCTGTGGTCGATCCCGTTTCTACCCAGAAATTTACCCTGGAATTATGTGGCTTTCGGACAGACATGTGTCGATGTATCTGGTGAATAGATGCTACACTTTTTTTTATTCTTTTTATTTATCTATCTTATTTATTTATTTATTTATTTTTACTGTGGACGAAACCAGCCGTAAATTGTCTCGTAATTATTGGAAGAGGAATAATGAAAAATGATAATAATGATAATAATGAATGCTGTTTCTACCAAGAAATTCACCAGGGAATTATGTGGTTTTTCGACAGACACTTGTATTTCGTGAATGGTGAATATGTGTAATGTACCTTTTACTATCACCTGCTGTTTACGAAACGACCCGTAAAATTATTTCCTGTGAAAATTGAAGGAGAAATACTAAAAATTTGCCAACATAAACATATTTTCAAAACAAATAAGATTGCTTATTTATACCACCTACTCAGTATAATCAAACACAGAATAGAAAACACAGGATGATGTGCCCGAGTTTCTCTGTTCTCGACAAGGAGTGCACTCTGCAGTCTCTTCTCATTGTTCTTCTGCCAGTTCTGTGTAGAACGCGAACACAGAAGGGGTATTTTTGTAGTACATCTGCTGCAGTACAAATGTTAAAGGTGGCGGGTCCTTTAGACTTTTCAAGATTTGGGTGTGGTGATTATGGTGGCCAGTAGTGCAGGTTCATTAATTGTTGTGGTGAGCATCACAACGATGATAATAAAAGTAATTGACATTACCATTACTTTTATAATAACCTTGGTAACAGCAACAACAACAATGATAATAATATTGATAGTATTGTCAACAACATCAATGATAATAATGATGACAACAACAATGATAACAATAATGATAATAATAATAATGATGATAATAATAATGATGATAATGATAATGATAATAACAGTAAATGATAACACAACGGGTAATGTCAAAATGTGAAAAATTGGCACGATTTTTTTTTTAGCATACTGATATAATTCAATAATCTTCACATCCCTATTGATAAAAAAAAACAGCTTATCCATTTATTCATTATCGAATAAAGGAGGAAAAAACGAAAAGGAATTTCAACTTTTTTCCTTGTCGAAATTTCTGTTTCGCTTTAACGTAAAAGCTGAAAACCTAATTTTAGACGAGAAAATTATTTCGTGGCTTGACAAAAGGATAACAGAAAATGGTGATAGAAAAACCATAAAGACTGTAATAAT
>NW_020870059.1:544079-546579 GCF_003789085.1 Penaeus vannamei
AATATTAACAGTAATGATAATGATAGATATGATAATAAAAGTAATGATGATGATAATAGTGATAACACTAACATCGATAATGATGGTAATAACAAAACATAACAAATATAGTAGTAGAATGAAAAATATATAATGGTAATGGTAATAAAAAAAATATATATCAAAATAATGACATGATAATAATAATAATAATAGTAATGATAATAATAATAATGATAATAATAATAATAATAATAATAATAATAATAATAATAATAATAATAATAATGATAATAATAATAATAATAATAATAATAATAATAATAATAATAATAATAATAATAATAATAATAATAATAATAATAATAATAATAATATAATAATAATAATAAATATATGATAATAATAATAATAATGATATAATAATAATAATAATAATAATAATAATTAAATAATGATAATACTAATAATGATAATAATAATAACTATGATAGTAACAATAATGATGATCTTAATAATAATAGTGATAATAGTAATAAAGAAAGGATAATGATAAGGATAATGATAATAATGATAACAATGACAATAATGATAATGATAATAATAATAATAATAACAATAATAATAACGATAATCATAATAATAATAAGGATTGTAATAATAATGATACTGATAATCATTATTATTATAACAATGTTAATAATAATAGTAATAGTAATAAAATCATTAATAATGTTAATAGTAATAATGATAATAATGAAAATAATAATGTTGATAATGATGATGATAATAGTAACAATAACAATAATGGTAGTAAGAAATGATAATAATGATAATAATAATAATAATAATAACAATAATAATAATAGTAATAATAATATAATAATATATATAATAATAATAATAATAATAATAATAATAATATAATAAAGAAGAAGAATGATAATAATAATAATAATGATAATAAACAATGTTAATAATGATATATTAATAATCATCATCATTATCATTATATATCATAATAATGATAATGATATAACGATAACAAAAGTGATGATAATAACCCCAAAATAACAATAATAACACCGAACGTTCAGGCCACTTTCTACACGCTCCTTACAAGAGGTTTCATTAGTGTCCTTGTGTCTCGTGGCTTCAAGTCCTCATCCGGACGAGCTGCCGTGAACGAGCCGAGAGGGAGAGCGGTCTTCCGGCAGGTCTTTTCTGCTTTGTTTTGTTTTGTTTTGTTGTTGTTGTTGTTGTTGTTGTTGTTGTTGTTGTTGTTGTTGTTTGTAGGAGTGAGATTGCAAGTTTTGCGGGATTTGGCGATGGTGGTTAGGTTGAAAGTGATGGTCCTTTCCAATAGGATCATCTATGTGTTTGTCCTTTTTCGGTATGCATTGTGTGTGTCGTGTGTGTGGTAGCCCCGTGACCCACCCCACGGCCATTAGCAATTCCTCATCCGCAGCCCCCCCCACCCACCCCCCAGCAGCCCTCGCCCGCGCCCCCTCGTCCCCGGCGCCCCTGACCCCAAGAGGCTCCCAAAAGGACCCCTAGAAATATCGACAGCGCCGCGGAGGCAGCAGCGCATGCATCTTTAAGGAAAATCTATTGCCGCCATGTTGAACTTCCTGATTACGATTTTCGGGCTTTTGAAGTCGGTAAAAATAGACTCAAGATGGCTTCCAACTTCCTCAAGGTTCTGGCCCTTCCCAGGCCGCCGGACGGCGCCGCGGGGTCGGGCTGGACGCTCCTGGAGAGGGCTTCATGGTGTCTTAAACGGAGTCGAAAACAGGTGTCATATACACATGTATAGGACACATGTGCAAATTTATGCATTTAAGCATATATATATATGAATGCTTAATTTGATATATCATACATACGCATAAAAGTGTTGATATGTATATATATCTATATACATATACATACATGCACACACACACACATATATATGTATATGTGAGAGAGAGAGAGAGAAAGAGAGAGGGAGAGGGACAGAGAGAGAAAGAGAAAGAGAGAGGGACAGAGAGAAAGAGAAAGAGAGAGGGAGGGGGAGGAAGAATTCTAGATATGCAAGAATTTTGCTCCTGTGTCATTCTTATAATCGCTCTTGTCACAATAATATTCAAATGTTTCCCACGCCTGGGAACCTTTTTCCATCCTTCCCTCACAAAAGCCCTCATGTTTTCCTTTTATGAATTTAAATTTGTTAACCGCAATTATTCTCGAACTTAGAAAAAGAATTCGACGTTGGAGAGAGAGAAAAAAAAATCCAGCGATGCCACCTTACTGAGAAATTTAGCCCATTTTATGTCCCGTTTCTAGAATGGGCATTTTAAAAAACATTTACCCATTTCTGATCAGTCATTAGTCTATACATTCTAATGGGTCTATTCCGTTACTTAAGAGGGTTTGAGGGCGACCTTCATACCTTTTACACATAGAATTTGAGTTTATTAAAGTGTGTTACTAATTGTGTTTATAGTTGCAGATGATGGAGTTTGTGATCTTCTGTTCG
>NW_020870059.1:549079-551579 GCF_003789085.1 Penaeus vannamei
TTATTATTACCAATAATATCATTATTGTTATAATATACTATCCTTTATTGTTGTTATCATTATCATGTATTTTATCCATATTATTTTTTACCATTATCATTACTATCATCATTATTATGTTTCTATAATCCTTATTATTATCTTTAATATCATGATAACCATTTTTGTTATTATTACTATCATAGTGATAATCATAATTATTACTATTATCATTCTTATTATTTTTTATATTATTATTACTATTATCATTATCATTATTATCATTATTATCATTATTATTATTATCATTGTTGTTGTTGTTATTATAATCATCATTATTATCATTATTATTATTATTATTATTATTATTATTATTATTATTATTATTATTATTATTATTATTATTATTATTATTATTATTCATTATTGCTGTTATTATCATTAACATTGTTATTATCATTACAATTATCATCAACATTATTATTACTGTTATTATTGTTGTTGTTATTCTTATGATTATTGTTATCATTATCATTACTGTTAGCATCAATAACATTATCATTGTCGTTATCATTATCATTATCCTTAAAACAATCTCCTTTACGTGGCATGGGTTCGCAGCATGTTCTGGTTCATTTCATAAGAACAGTGATTGAGTTCAATATTCACTTGTTGTGCTCTTGTTATTAAATTACAGTCGCTTTAGTTTGGATAAGAGTAGCAGTATCATGTTGGTATCAGTTGCAGTAGAAGTAGGATAGTTCTGTAATGATGAAAGTGGTAATGATGGTACTAGTGTAGAATAAGAATTGTGATGGTTGTTTAAGTGGTAGTGGTAGTAGCAGTGATAGTAACAATTGTAGTAGCATTAGAAGTGGTGACAGTAATAGTAGCTGTAGTAATAATAGTAGTAATGGTAGCAGCAATAGTAATAGTATGAACGGTAGCTTTTGTAGTAATAGTAACTTTAGTAGCAATGTATAGTAGGGTAGCAGTTGTAATAACAGTAGCAACAGTAGCAGTAGTAGTAATAGTGGTAGGGTAGCAGTAGAAGTGGCAGCAGTTTCCGCAGCAGTAGGAGTGGAGGAGCAGTTGTATCAGAAGTAGGTGTGTTCTTAGCAGGGCTTCTCATATGATAAAAATTGTGTTCTTTCAGTCTAGGACCTTTGTTCTCAATCGTCACAGAGATTACCCAGTTATCTTTAATGAAATGCCTTCATTACAGATAATCGGGCAATCATTGTGATCTGTATCCATAATTTTATCCTTATTTTCAATTTATATTATTTCAATCCGTTTAGCAATACCATTAGTGTCAGCTTAATTGATTAAACTTATTAACCTTTCACACATTTCTTTCTTCATTTACTATTATGCTTTCTTATCATCCAGCGTTTATGTTTGCGGTTATCTTTTATTTGTTGTGCACTGTATATAGGACAAGAGAGAGAGAGAGGAGAGAGAGAGAGAGAGAGAGAGAGAGAGAGAGAGAGAGAGAGAGAGAGAGAGAGAGAGAGAGCGAGAGAGAGAGAGAGAGAGAGAGAGAGAGGGGAGAGGAGGGAGGGAGGGAGAGAGGGAGAGAGATAGAGAGAGGAGAGATAGAGAGAGGGGGGGGGAGACAGACAGACAGAGTGAGAGAGGAAAAGAGAGAGAGAGAGAAAGAGGGAGGGAGGGAGGGAGAGAGAGAGAAAGAGGGAGGGAGAAAGAGAGCGACAAATAGATAGAGAGAGAGAGAGATACAGGGAGAGAGAGAGAGTGACAGAGAGAGAGAGAGAGAGAGTGAGAGAGCGAGATAGAGAGAGAGAGAGAGAGAGAGAGAGAGAGAGAGAGAGAGAGAGAGAGAGAGAGAGAGAGAGAGAGAGAGAGAGAGAGAGAGAGAGAGAGAGAGAGAGAGAGACAGAGACAGACAGAAGAGAGAGACAGAGAGAGTGAGAGAGCGACAGATAGACAGATAGATAGATAGATAGAAGAGAGAGAGAGAGAGAGAGAGAGAGAGAGAGAGAGAGAGAGAGAGAGAGAGAGAGAGAGAGAGAGTACAGAGAGAGAGAGAGAGAGAGAGAGATGCAAAGGAGAAAAAAAAGGTGAGAGAGACCTCGTCCCACTTGACACTTGAACATCACTCTTGACACATCGCTCTTGACACGGCATGAATGGGCCTCCGAGGGGGCCAATAAATCAAGCTTGACAAATGCTGATGCGTCTCCTCCTGCCATGTGACGTGAGGGTCGAGGCGGGAAGATGATGTGCGGATGCTCTGTGGCTAATCAGGGGCTCTATGAATGCTCTGTGGCTAATCAGGTGCTCTATGAATGCTCTGTGGCCGATCTTTGAGGTCGCTGGGGACGAGGGAGAGGGCGACGAAGGCAAGAGGGCTGGAGGGCAGAGGGGAGGGAAGGTAAGTAGTTGAGAGCCAGGGAGAAGGAGGGAGAGGGGTGACAAGTGGCCTCCGTCTACTTAGGCTGCGTGTGTGTGACCACGAAGCTACTAATGGGTTCGTTGGTTCTCTCACATGCTCGGGAAT
>NW_020870059.1:574079-576579 GCF_003789085.1 Penaeus vannamei
AAATGAAGGCTTACCATTTCCTGCTCTGTCCTGCGCAACGAACAAAACCACGATAACGGTTCAGATAAAGCATGTGCCTGTCAGCGCTCACTAATAGGCAGGGAATATCAGGGTCGCCTCCAGGATGCGCCGAGACACACCGAATTAGGAACAAAGTCAGATAAGCCCTGATTAGATAAGGGCGGGTGCCAGCTAACAGGAGGCACCGACAAGGAGTATGACGCCCACGAGAACATCGGTGTGTTGTTTGTAGCTTGAATAAAAATACGAACAGAAGAGAAAGCAAACACGAATATGCCGAAAGCCTTTTAGCTATATTCTTTAGGTCATGGTTGAAGGAAGAGGAAGTTAGTCTTAATATTTTGCATTATTCCAAGAGAGAATAGAAGAAAAGAAGAAAAAAAAAAAAAAAAGCAAACTGAATAGTAGACAAATTAGACACAAAGCGAATTATGCAAGATATCACTGGCTGTTCCAACACGAATGAGCGAACTACAAGTTGCAGATGGATGCAATTAGTGAAAAACATTAGACCCAAATTGAACAACAGCGCCGCGTGACTGAGTGATGAATCGATTATCGAGAAGCTTCTTTCTAATTGCGAGAATTGTTAAGTCAGATAAAAAGGGAGGAAGTGATTATCTGGAAATTTCGACTCCTTGAAAACAGCTGCGGCAACACTTAACTAGCGGAGGAAAATGGTGTTTAATACAAGGCAGAACAGAGTATAAACACGGTGAAAGAAGCGTAACTAGAACCGACAGAGCACTTCAATATTTTCTTTTCGTTAGAACGCTCATCCACGCCCTTCATTAAAAGCTTTCCATTGCACTGGCTGAGCATCCAATCCGCTTGCTTTTTATGACAAACGAGAAAATAATGAAGACGTGTTGACCCAAGATTCTTAAATTCCACCCACCCTCCTTCGCCCACCCCTTCGATCCCTCACGATAAGCGAACCATCAAACGACTCGAAACCAGAAATGAACACTGGACAACGAAGCTGAGATATAAAGAGTTCACACATGGTTTTGAAGGAAGGGAGTAGTTTCAGGAATTTATTTTGGAATTTCTTTGACCGGTGCAGGTTAGCAGGACACAATGGCGGCGAAATGTTTTTTTTTAGGCATTACATAGCGATCGTAAGATATGCAGGGTGATAGGGAATTGACGATGGAAGGACAATATACTGTGAAAAGCCCTTCGCTTCAAAGATTGTTTTCTCTAAAATGAAGCAGATGATTCGAATAAAAAATAAATTCAATGATCAAATTTAGATTCAAATATGATAGGATGTGCGAAATATTTGTGTAATTAGTGAATATAGGATTTGTGATTATAAAGCGGATTCCTTATAGTCAAAAAGAAGATACTATTCACATAATTATACCATTTTGTCGACAACCCCAAAGATACAGGATCAGAAAAAGAAAAACATTAAATGGCTTGTTTTTTCAAGTATTTCGCTTCTCCCGCTCACTGAAACCCAACAAGCCAGCGGAATAAAATGCATATTCATTTCAAGGAAGAGAAAGGGCCTTTGGAAATGAAATGCATTTAAAGCTGAAGGACCACATGGTGTTTAGACGTCGGTATTGGGTGACTGTATGAATGAGTTATCAGATCCAATTTGCATAATACCTAGACAATGCCTATTGAAAGTACGCCGCTCTAAATACAAGGAAAGAGTTGAATGTCGAAATTGGAACCTAGAGAAGTTGGCAACATTGAAGATACATATGATAATGGTGATATATATTCAATTCAATCTATCATCTCAAATTTGAAAATAGGCAGTGAAAGATATAATAAATGGCTTGCTGAATAACGTTTCAAAAGATGTCAAATGTAAATTGATGGTACATACAACATAAATATTTGCCTACTGCATAAAAAATAAGCTTGTTCGTGTATTACATCCCCCCTTAAACAGAGTTACGCCCATCCACAAGTGAAACTAGATACCCCGTTAAATTCAAACAATAAACAACAGATTAATACTTTGATTCATAGGTAAGTATTTGATCCTGTGTTCCGGGGCAGCCATGGCTTTCCTGGAATTGGAAGCTGGATGCATTTTCCTCGTCTAGTCTTCACTAAGTGGAATGTCCATCAACATTTACCGAATGAACGATTATCTGGAAACCTGAACTCTAAATGTCTAGGTTTATGTGGATAAGAGTGCGTGCGTATGTGCGGTTTGCGTGGATGGATGGGTGAATGTGCATGTTGAGATGTGTGTGTGTATGTGCTTCGTGTGAGGAGATGGTTGTGCATATGTGTAGGTTTATGCATGTGTGTGGAAGTGGTTGTTGTGCCAAGAATATTCCATTCTCCTCCATGCTTTGTCTTATTGCATTATTGCAGCGAGACAAAGCAGACTTCCGGAGGGGCATTCCCGGCCATGCACACGGGAGGGGATTCGCTTAGCCACCCGCGTCTTGGCTTTGTTGGCAGCGACCAATTGCATTTGTGACCTTGGTTATCATAGCCGTGTGTG
>NW_020870059.1:577786-580286 GCF_003789085.1 Penaeus vannamei
AAAAGAAAATACAGGATGATGTGCCCGAGTTTCTCTGTTCTCGACAAAGGAGTGCACTCTGCAGTCTCTTCTCATTGTTCTTCTGCCAGTTCTGTGTAGAACGCGAACACAGAAGGGGTATTTTTTAGTACATCTGCTGCAGTACAAATGTTAAAGGTGGCGGGTCCTTTAGACTTTTCAAGATTTGGGTGTGGTGATAATGGTGGCCAGTAGTGCAGGTTCATTAATTGTTGTGGTGAGCATCACGACGATGATAATAAAAGTAATTGACATTACCATTACTTTATAATAACCTTGGTAAGAGGCAACAACAACAATGATAATAATATTGATAGTATTGTCAACAACATCAATGATAATAATGATAAACAAACAACAATGATAACAATAATGATAATAATAATAATGATGATAATAATAACAATAATAACAGTGATGATAACAACAACGGTAATGTCAAAATGTGAAAAATTGGCACGAATTTTTTTGGCATACTGATATAATTCAATAATCTTCACATCCCTACTGATAAAAAAAAACAGCTGATCCATTTATTCATTATCGAATAAAGAGGAAAAAACGAAAAGGAATTTCAACTTTTTTCCTTGTCGAAATTTCTGTTTCGCTTTAACGTAAAAGCTGAAAACCTAATTTTAGAGCGAGAAAATTATTTCGTGGCTTGACAAAAGGATAACAGAAAATGGTGATAGAAAAACCATAAAGACTGTAATAATGATAATGATAAAAAATAATAATTATGATGATGATGATATTTTTATTATCAATAACTATTGTTATTATTACTAAAAATATTAATGATAATGATAATAATAATGACAATAACAAATAAAATGATGATGATAGTAATAATAGCAATATTGATAATAAAGATAATTATAATAATAATGATAATAATAATCACCATCATAATAATACTACGTAATAATAATAATCATAATAATACTAGTAATATAATAATAATGATAATAATTATAATGATAATGACAATGGTAATAATAATGACAATAGTAATATGATGATGATGATGATGATAATGATGATGATAATGAGAATAATTAATAACAACAATAACAATTATGATGGCAATTGCGACAAAAATAATGGTATTCCTTGTTCTAATACGAGAGAACGGCATTTTTTTTTTTTTTTTTTATTTTTTTTTTTTTTTTTTTTACCGACATGCGTTATTTCTCCGAGATTGCCTGTCGTGGCGCTGAATTCTTTTCTGGAAATGATGCTAAAAACATGCACGAGAGGAATTTATTTACAGCGAACGCAAACATAAAACACTCGTTAGTTTGATAAAGCGGTTCCTCTCATGCGCACCTCGACCGGCCTTTGTTTCTTGTGAGAAATGCGCGGGAAAGATTTTTTTTTTTTCTTACTTTTTGTTTGGTTTTTGTTGTCTTGGCGTTTACTTGATGAATTTTAGATATGTTCATTGTATTTTATTGTAGACAGAAGTATATTCCGTTTTGGTGAAATAGTTTATTGATCGGAAGACATGTTGAAAAGAGAGAGAGAGGGACGAAAAAGGGAAATACAGAGACTGAAGAGAGAAAGACAAAGGGAAAGAGAGAGAGAGAGAGAGAGAGAGAGAGAGAGAGAGAGAAGAGAGAGAGAGAGAGAGAAAGAGAAAGAGAAGAGAGAGAGAGAGAAGAGAGAGAGAGAGATTCAAACAGACACTTAAGACAGACAGACAAGGAAATGTAAAATTAACAAAGAGAGAAGAAATAGGACATAAGAGGTATTACGATTTGAATAAAAACAAAAAATTAAATAGATATAATAGCATTTTTAAGTCTTCCCTCCAAACTGTACATATCTTCAGTCCATCCAGATAAAATGAAGATAAAAAAAACGAAAAGAAACTAGGGAACTGTGCTCTAAACCTTCAAAAAAATATAAACACAGGGATAATAAGATTAAAAAAAAACGAAAAGAAACTAGGGAACTGTGCTCTAAAGCCTTCAAAAAAAATAAAACACAGGGATGATCAGATAAAAAAAAAAACGAAAAGAAACTAGGGAACTGTGCTCTAAAGCCTTCAAAAAAATATAACACAGGGATGATCAGATAAAAAAAAAAAAAAAAAACTATGGAACTGTGCTCTAAAGCCTTCAAAAAAAATATAACACAGGGATGATCAGATAAAAAACGAAAAGAAAAAAAACTAGGGAACTGTGCTCTAAAGACTTCAAAAAATATATATATAACACAGGGATGATCAGATAAAAAAAAAAAGAAAGAAACTATGGAAACTGTGCTCTAAACCCTTCAAAAAATACAACACAGGATGATCAGATAAAAAACAAAAAAAAAGAAACTAGGGAACTGTGCTCTAGAGACTTAAAAAAATATATAACACAGGGATGATCAGATAAAAAAAAACGAAAAGAAACTATGAAACTGTGCTCTAGAGACGTTGCTCTAAAGACATAAAAAAATAATAACACAGGGATAATAAAGATTTAAAAAA
>NW_020870059.1:590286-592786 GCF_003789085.1 Penaeus vannamei
AGCATCAATAACATTATCATTGTCGTTATCATTATTATCCTTAAAACAATCTCCTTTACGTGGCATGGGCTCGCAGCATGTTCTGGTTCATTTCATAAGAACAGTGATTGAGTTCAATATTCACTTGTTGTGCTCTTGTTATTTAATTACAGTCGTTTAGTTTGGATAAGAGTAGCAGTATCATGTTGGTATCAGTTGCAGTAGAAGTAGGATAGTTCTGTAATGATGAAAGTGGTAATGATGATAATAGTGTAGAATAAGAATTGTGATGGTTGTTTAAGTAGTAGTGGTAGTAGCAGTGATAGTAACAATTGTAGTAGCATTAGAAGTGGTGACAGTAATAGTAGCTGTAGTAATAATGGTAGTAATGGTAGCAGCAATAGTAATAGTATGAACGGTAGCTTTTGTAGTAATAGTAACTTTAGTAGCAATGTATAGTAGGGTAGCAGTTGTAATAACAGTAGCAACAGTAGCAGTAGTAGTAATAGTAGTAGGGTAGCAGTAGAAGTGGCAGCAGTTTCCGCAGCAGTAGGAGTGGAGGAGCAGTTGTATCAGAAGTAGGTGTGTTCTTAGCACGGTTTCTCATATGATAAAAATTGTGTTCTTTCAATCTAGGACCTTTGTTCTCAATCGCCACAGAGATTACCCAGTTATCTTTAATGAAATGCCTTCATTACAGATAATCGGGCAATCATTGTGATCTGTCCATAATTTTATCCTTATTTTCAATTTATATTATTTCAATCCGTTTAGCAATACCATTAGTGTCAGCTTAATTGATTAAACTTATTAACCTTTCACACATTTCTTTCTTCATTTACTATTATGCTTTCTTATCATCCAGCGTTTTGTTTGCGGTTATCTTTTTATTTGTTATGCACTGTATATAGGAGATAGTACGAGAGAGAGAGCGAGAGAGAGAGAGAGAGAGAGAGAGAGAGAGAGAGAGAGAGAGAGAGAGAGAGAGAGAGAGAGAGAGAGAGAGAGGGAGGGAGGGAGGGAGGGAGAAAGAGGGAGGGAGGGAGAGATAGAGAGAGGGAGAGATAGAGAGAGGGGGGGGGAGACAGACAGACAGAGTGAGAGAGGAAAAGAGAGAGAGAGAGAAAGAGGGAGGGAGGAGGGAGAGAGAGAGAGAGAAAGAGGGAGGGAGGGAGAGAAAGAGGGAGGGAGAAAGAGAGCGACAAATAGATAGAGAGAGAGAGAGAGATACAGGGAGAGAGAAAAAAGAGAGTGACAGAGAGAGAGAGAGTGAGAGAGCGATAGATAGACAGAGAGAGAGAGAGAGAGAGAGAGAGAGAGAGAGAGAGAGAGAGAGAGAGAGAGAGAGAGAGAGAGAGAGAGAGAGAAAGAGAGAGACAGACAGACAGACAGACAGAGAGAGACAGAGAGAGTGAGAGAGCGACAGATAGACAGATAGAGAGAGAGAGAGAGAGAGACAGACAGACAGACAGACAGACAGACAGACAGACAGAGAAAAAACAAGAGAGAGAGGTACAGAGAGAGAAATGAGAGAGAGAGAGAGAGATGCAAAGGAGAAAAAAAAGGTGAGAGAGACCTCGTCCCACTTGACACTTGAACATCACTCTTGACACATCGCTCTTGACACGGCATGAATGGGCCTCCGAGGGGGCCAATAAATCAAGCTTGACAAATGCTGATGCGTCTCCTCCTGCCATGTGACGTGAGGGTCGAGGCGGGAAGATGATGTGCGGATGCTCTGTGGCTAATCAGGGGCTCTATGAATGCTCTGTGGCTAATCAGGTGCTCTATGAATGCTCTGTGGCCGATCTTTGAGGTCGCTGAGGACGAGGGAGAGGGCGACGAAGGCAAGAGGGCTGGAGGGCAGAGGGGAGGGAAGGTAAGTAGTTGAGAGCCAGGGAGAAGGAGGGAGAGGGGTGACAAGTGGCCTCCGTCTACTTAGGCTGCGTGTGTGTGACCACGGAACTACTAATGGGTTCGTTGGTTCTCTCACACATGCTCGGGAATGTGTGTTCGTTTTGGAGGAAACGGGACGGAAGGGTAAAGATTTCATATCTATAATACACGTCAACACTAATTAATCGCCAACAGAACACTTATCTTTCATAGAGCGAATCCCCCCCACCCACCTCCAAAAACAAAACAAAACAAAACAAAGTTTGTCTGGAGACACTCAGGTATGATTTTGTTATTAGGCTGAACAAAATGAATAAAGAAAAAATAGTGTGCTGCTTAAGAAAAGAGAGAGAGGGAGAAAGAGAGAGAGAGAGAGAGAGAGAGAGAGAGAGAGAGAGAGAGAGAGAGAGAGAGAGAGAGAGAGAGAGAGAGAGAGAAAAGGAACGATCGATTCTAAACGTTAGTCATCAGTTTCAGAATGTCTAGCCCTTTTCGAACTAAAAGAGGTGTTATATCGGAATTATGTCGCAGTCTACCAATATTCATTCAGCATATAATTTTTTGTCAGATCTTTAGACTTTCTTGCTTCTTCCATTACATGTGATATAACATAGTAATACCTGAG
>NW_020870059.1:612886-625386 GCF_003789085.1 Penaeus vannamei
TATGCCTATCTATCTACATTTATATATAAGTATAGGTATATAAACATACATTCATGCATACATACACACGCATACGAACATGCGTTCATAAATAATACATACAGTCAAACAAAGACATAACATCTTTTGGTATACACAGCGTGCACAGGGGTAAAAACAATTTCCAAATAAATCTGGATTTCAACAGACTAAATCCATACAAATCTATACCAAAAAAAAATAAAATCTATGCCCCCCCAAAAATATCTAAATATCTATACAAAAACAAAATTATACAAATAAATTTATACAAGGAAAAAAATCTATGGCCCCAAAAAGTCTATAAAGAAATCTATAAAATAATACATCCATACAAAAAAAAATCTATACCAAACACGTCATGCAACGGACATTACTACGCCACACGACACCCTAGCCAGGCACCGTCATCGCCGATCGCTCCCTGTGGCTAAAAGTTGGCGTGAGTTCAGTTCCTCGGGGTCGGGAAGAGCCGGCTGCTAAGGGAGCGGGAGGAGGGGGGAGTGCGGGAGGAGGGGGAGGGTGGGGAGGAGGGGGGGGTGCGGGAGGGGGAGGGGGGAGGGGGGAGGAGGGAGGGTGCGGGAGGAGGGGGAGGGGGGAGGGGGGGAGGAGGGGAGGATATGGGAGAGGGGGAGGGAAAGAGATGGGAGAGGGGGAGGGAAGGACATGGGATGGAAGAGGAGGGGGGAAGGGAAGAGGAAGGGAAGGGAGAGGAAGGGAAGGGAAAAAAGGGGAGGGGAAGAGCAAAGAAAAAAGGAAGAGGGAGGGGGAGGCGATGAGGGAAGGGCGTAATGGCTACAACTGGTGTGGAATAAAATACCGGATTATTCTTGCTATAAGCTGAGGGAGCTTGAGGTGTTGACCGAGCTGGTGTTGACCGAGCTGGTGCTAACTGGGAGGGGAGGAGGGAGGGAGAGGGGGAGGGGGAGGGAGGAGAGGGAGGGGGAGGGGGAGGGGGGGGAGGGGAGGGGAAGGGGAGGGGGAGGGGGGGGAGGGGAGGAGAGGGAGGGGGAAGGGGAGAGGGAGGGGGGGGGAGGGAGGGAGGGAGGGGAGAGAGGGAGAGGGAGGGGGAGGGGAAGAGCGAAGAGGGCAGGAGGGGAAGGGAGAGGGAAAAGGAAGAAAGAGGAGGGGGTTGTTTATTTCCCGCCCTCCAACCATCCTTTCCATCTCTATCATCCCTTTGGACTATCCTGCCTTCCCTCTCGCGATTTTTCTTTAGTCCTCCTCCCTTGCCCCCTCCTACCCCATTAGTTGAATTCAATCTCTCTCTCTCTTTCCTCTCCCTCTCCTCTCCCCTCTCCCTCTCCCCCTCCCTCTCCACCTCCCCGTCCCCCCTCTATCTCTTCCTTCCTTCTCTCACATTAAGCTTTTTCTTTTCCTCCTTTCCATCTATCTTTCTGCCCTTTTCCATCCCCCTACCCCTCATTCACCCTCCCTTCCGCCCTCTCTTTCCCACCCGTTCAACTCCTCCCTTCCTTCCTTCCGTCCAACCCTCCTTCCCACCTCCCTCCTTCCCTTTTCCACCCGTTCACAACCCCCTCCCCCCTCCTCCTTCCTTTTTCCACCCGTTCACAACCCCTCCCTCCTCCTCCTTCCCCTTTTCCACCCGTTCACAACCCTCCCTCCCCTCTCCTCTTCCCTTCCACCCGTTCACCCTCCCTCCTTCCCCTTTTCACCCGTTCACAACCCCTCCCCCTCTCCTTCCTTCCACCGTTCACCCCTCCTTCCTCTTCATCCTCCTTTCAATCCCCCCCTCCCTTTCTCCTTCCCTCCTTCGACCCAACACGTCAGAAGCCCGCGACGCCTGGACAACAAAAGCCGACGTTTGATGCCCAACTGCGCCATTTCCCTCCCTCCGCGCTGAATCGCCTTTCCTCATGAGATTTTCTTCATAATACATGGCGGTTTGGACGGAAACAGACGTAACTCAATTTCATTGTGTTACGTACAGTGCATAACAACGGGTCGAAAAGCCGACAAATCTGTGTCAAAAAAAATATATATATCGACTAGCGCGCTTCCATTATCATCATCAGAACCAACGATAGGAAACAAAATGAACCAACTAAACCACTCACAAACCCCTGGTATAATAGATATTCATTTCGAACGATGATATCATCCACGATTCTCAAAATCCATTATCAAATATTCACCGGACGCAACGGCATTACCAAGCCAACAAATTAACGCCACGCACTGTCTCCTTCCAATTGACTTCCAAGCCAACAAACCTGCTGCAAAATATGCCTCTCGCTCCAAGGACACAAAATATGCCTCTCGCTCCAAGGACACAAAATATGCCTCTCGCTCCAAGGGCACGGGGAGCACATCCGTCTTTCATCAAACTCACCTTGCGTATCGACGTGCTCGCGTCCTCTACCCTGTGTCCTCTCCCACCTTTCTTCTCCCCTTCCTCACCTCCTCCCTTCCTACCTTCCTTCTTACCCTCACCCTTCGACTGTACATCATAAATGTGCATAAACTGACGGTCTATTTTAATGCACCGTGCTTGCGCGCTAAATGTGCGTGTGTGTGTGGGGGGGGTGCGTGCATGCGTGTGCGTGGGGGGGGGATGCGTGTGCGTGTGCGGGGGGGATGCGTGCATGCGTGTGCGTGGGGGGATGCGTGCATGCGTGTGCGTGCGCGTACCTGCCATTCTTTGACATTAGTTGTCCTTTATCATCCCAGTTTTCATAAAAGTAAGTGATTTCAACTCCGTACTTACAGGGAATATGATTTCGGAATACACTGTCAAGCATAACATGCGAGCGAACGGACGGACAAACACGTGCAGAATCACACTTCTAATAACAAGAATACTAATGATCATCGTCATCGTCTTCATCATCATAACAAGAATGACAGCAAACACAGTCATAGCAGCTGCAACAGCTGCAACAGTATAATAACAATAATAGCACATATACTATGAACAACAAGAACAATAATAATAGCACGCTCACTAGCATAAGCCAAAAGCAAGCACCATGTCATAATCATAACCAGAACAATAACAATAGTCGCAAAAACAACCATAAATATAATAATGATAATCACAATCATAATAGTAACCACAACATCAACAACAATATGCTCGAAAAACCGTAAAAAAGACCAAGCGCCCTCTCTCTCTCTCTCTCTCTCTCTCTCTCTCTCTCTCTCTCTCATCTCTCTCTCTCTCTCTCTCTCTCTCTCTCTCTCTCTCTCTCTCTCTCTCTTCTCTCTCTCTCTCTCTCTCTCTCTCTCTCTCTCTCTCTCTCTCTCTCGTCTCTCTTTTCCCTCTCCGATGATGAGATGGTCACTCGCACGGTCCATTTTAAGACCTGATATTCGTCGGATAAATATGTTCTCGTTACCCTTTTCCCTTAGCCTAATAACCTTCTGGGGATATTAAGTGGAGTATATTTATATATTGTGTATGGGACACGTAATTCCATACATGTGCAGCTGTGGTATGAAGATATTCTGATATTCTCTTCTAGTTAGACCCCCTGTGACAGACATATCAAATACCTTCCCCTCCCTTGCACATATCCCTATCATTCTCCCCTTACCCAACTCCTACTCGTTCTCCCTTCCTCCTACTCGTTCTCCCTTCCTCCTCCTCCTCCTCCTACTCGTTCTCCCTTCCTCCTCCTCCTCCTCCTACTCGTCCTCCTCTCGCTTCCCTCCTCCTACTCGTTCTCCTTCCTCCTCCTTCCCCCTCCTACTCGTTCTCTCCACCCTTCCTCCTCCTCCTCGCCTCCTCCTACTCCGTCCTCCGCCTCCTCTCTCCTCTTTCCTTCCTATCTCGTTCTTCCAACTTCGTTCTCCTCCTCTCTCTCCTCCTACTCGTTCTCCCTTTCCTCTCTCCTCCTCCTATCTCGGTTCTCCTGCTCCTCTTCTCTCTTCACTTCGTTCTCCTCTCTCCTCTATATCTATTCTCTTTCTCCTCCCTCCTCCTCCTCCTGTTTCTCTCCTCCTTCTTCTTTCCTCTCTCTTCTCCTGCCTCTTCGTTCTCCACTTTCTCCTCCTCCTCCTACTCGTCTCTCTCGCCTTCCTCCTCCTCTCCTACTACTCGTTCCCTTCTCCTTTCCTTCCTCGTCTTCCTCTCCTTACTCGTTCTCCTCTTCCTCCATCCTCTCTACTCGTTCTCTCCTTTCCTCTCCTCCTTCTCCTACTCGTTCTCCCGTTTCCTCCCTCCTCCCTTCCTCCTCCTTCTCCTATTCGTTTCTTTCTTTCCTTCCTCCTCCTCCTCCTCCTCCTCCTCCTTCCTTCCCTCTTTCTCCTACTCGTTCTCCTCTTTCCTCCCTTCCTCCTCCTCCTCCTACTCGTTCTCCCTTCCTCCTCCTCCTCCTACTGCTCGTTCTCCCTTCCTCCTCCTCCTCCTACTGCTTCGTTCTCCTTCCTCCTTTCCTACTCGCTCTACTCCTCCTACTCGTTTTTCCCTTTCTCCTCCCTCTACTACTCGTTCTCCCTCTCCTCCTTCCTCCTCCTTCTACTTCGTTTTCTCTCCTTCCTCCTCTCTCCTACTTGTTCTCTTTTTTCTCCTTCCTCTCCCTCCTCTCGTTCTCATTCCTCCTCCTCCTATTTTCTCCCTTCCTCCTCCTCCTCCTCCTCCTCGTTCTCATTCCTCCCCTCCTCCTTCTCGTTCTCCATTCCTCCTCCTCCTACTCCTCGTTCTCTCTTCTCCTCGTTCTCCCTTTCCCTCCTCCTCTCTCTTTCCTCCTCCTTCTCTCCTTCTCCTCCTCCTCTCCCTCTTCATTCTTCTTTCCTCCTCCTCCTTTAACTTTTCTTTTCTCCTTCTCTTCCTCCTTCTCCTTCTCTTCCTCCTTCTCCTTCTCTTCCTCCTTCTCCTTCTCTTCCTCCTTCTCCTTCTCTACGCTCCTCTCTCCCTCCTTCCTCATCCTTCTCCTCCTCCTCCTCTCCTCATCTCCTCTCTTCTTTCTCCTTCCCTTCCTCCTTCTCCTTCTCCTCCTCTTCTCCCTCTCTCCTCCTCTCCTCCTTCCTTCTCTCCTCCTCTCTCTCCTCTCCTCCTTCCTCCTTCTCCTTCTCCTCTTCTCCTTCTCTCCCTCCTCCTCTCTCTCCTCCTCCTTCCTCTCCTCCTTTCTCCTTTCTCCCCTCCTCCTTCTCTCCTCCTCCTTCTCCTTCTCCTCCTCCTCTCCCTCCTCCTCCTCCTCCTCCTCCTCCTCCTCCTTCTCCTCCTCCTTCTCCTCTCCTCTCCCTCCTCTCCTCCTCCTCCTCCTTCCTCTCCTCTTCCTCCTCTCTCCTCCTCTCCTCCTCCTCCTCCCTCCTCCTCCTCTCCTTTCTCCTCCTCCTCTCTCCTCCTCTCCTCCTCCTCCCTCCTCCTCTTTCTCCTCCTCCTTCTTCCTTCCTCCTCCTCTTCTCCTCCTCCTCCTTCTCCTCCTCCTCCTTCTCCTCCCCAACCCCATTTCCTCCCCACGTTCCTTCTACCATACTTCTCTTAGCAACACAGGCAACAAGTGGACAAATTTGTCACTTGACATGCGCTCTGCTTTTTTTCTCCCATTCCTCCGACCTCTTCCTCTTTCTGTTTCTTTGGCTTTCCCTGTCACTTATTCTCCCCCCAAATGTACAATGACATACAAACACGCACAAAAAAAACACGATGGGCACATGACCAAAATGCGTAATACATATAAGCATACACATACTTACAAACAGACATACTTATATAGACATATACATACATACCTATAAAGAAAGACACACAACACACACACACACACACACACACCACACACACACACACACACACACACACACACACACACACACACACACACACACACACACACACTCACTCACTCACTCACTCACTCACTCACACACTCACTCACACACTCACTCACACACTCACACACTCACACACTCACACACTCACACACACTCATACACTCATACACTCACTACATACACTCATACACTCATACACTCATACACTCATACACTCATACACTCATACACTCACTCACTCACTCACTCACTCACTCACTCACTCACTCACTCACTCACTCACTCACTCACTCACTCACTCACTCACTCACTCACTCACTCTCTCTCTCTCTCCTTGGCCGACCGCCACCTGCACCTACTTGTTTCGACTCCATTCACAGCCCTGCGTCTAAACTTAGCCTATTCCGTCCGCTGAAAAAAGTAACAAACACACAAAAATATACTCAAGCCAGATCTCTCTCCAAAGGACAAGGGCTTTCATTCTCAATGATAAGTGGTAACGAAGAATTATATTCATTAAGTGGAAATCGACGGGAAGACTAAACTAACAAGCAGATAGGAAATGAGTATAGGGATGTGTGTATGTGTATATGTATAATGCAGGTCTGCTATGCATATCGTACATATTATACACATTGTATATGCGTTTTATATACATACATACAAACACACACCTATATACATAAATATTATATACATAAGAGCATATAAACATATATATACGGACACACACAAACATATCAAACAAATAAATGTATGTGTATATATTCATATGTATGTATAATATATATGTATACACATACACATACACACACACACACACACACACACACACACACACACACACACACACACACACACACACACACACACACACACACACATATACCTATATCCATATATCCATATATCCATATATCCATATATCCATATATCCATATATATATATATCACAAGTATATATACACTCATAAATACATTTACTTGTATACATATGATTATGACGATGACGGTAACAACAACAATAATAATAATAATAATAATAATAATAATAATAATAATAATAATAATAATAATAATAATAATAATAATAATAATAATAATAACAATAATAATAACAATAATAATAACAGTACTCTTTCAAACAGCAATACAAGCGAGCAGCAGTGGACGCAGAGGCAAGCACTACCGTCGACAGCGCCGTCAGGAGGCGAGTGCGTGATGCGGAAACCATTATCTTCCAGAGATTACTGCATCTTACAGTTGTTGAGGCAGCACCGGATTTCCTCTTAGAAATCTCTTTAAAAGTCTTAAATTGAGATAAACTTAACTATTAGCTCTACATATTGGTAAGATTTGAAATAAAAAAAAAAATAACAAGTAAAGGCTGAAAGGATTTTCAAATGCGATGTAAAAATGGCAGTTAACTGAATCGAGTTGAGACAAGCACGACGAGTCTATTTCTGTCGAACCTGTGTTAATTTTTATATGTATAGTATTTTATTGTACGTCTGTTTGGTTGAAGCTAACAGACTCTCCTATATAAGCGAGAAAATGGAAATTAAATTCTAATACGTTTGCAAATATTTACACATGTACCTCTGCAAATGCACTCTCCTGATTCTTTGTAAAGACACAGACTTCTGCGTTTGCAAGTGCACACTCCTGTACACGGACAAGACACACACACCCCACGCGCCCATTTGAGGGTATTTGTGTCTCTGCCATCATCCGCCCGGGGCAGTTGGGTACCTGCTCAGTGTTGCCAGCTGCTTCCCGGGCTTTCTCTTCCCTCCTTCCTCTCCAGATAATACAACGATGACCTTTAGAATTCTCACTTTTATCTCGAATCTTATCGCTTCCTGATACAAAAAATACGTAAATGCCTTGTGAATCACCTTTTTATTACCTATTATATCAAGTTCGTGCAACAAACCCTAAAAAAAAAAATCAAATGTAACCACTTCCGAGATACAAAAATAAACAAAACCAGAACAATTACCCACGCAAGGTGCGACCCACGCCATCATTACCCCACGTAAAGCCTCTTCAAGTCCTCACCCTACATACTATTTGCATATATCAACAACTCCCACCAACATACTCCTGTTGCGTTAAACAAAGGCCAAGCTAGCTGCCTCTGCGCCTTAGGTCTGGTTACTCTCGCCGGCTTGTGCGTTCGGGCCGGCGCCAGAGGAGCGCGATTTTGTTCTACGGAAAGGAAAAGGGATCCATGCAACTAGCATTTGCTTCTTTATTTTATTTTCCATGTGGACAGTTATTCTAATATATATTCCTGGCTGAAAACACACTGGCAATACGGGCAGTGTATGTATGCATAATTATAAATAGGTATATAAGTATAGATGTATATGTATGGATATGCATATATATGTATGAGAATGTGTATGTATGTACATACACACATATATGTACAAACACACATGCATGTGTGTATGTACATGCATGTGTGTATGTACATGCATGTGTGTATGTACATATATATGATGCATTACATGCCATGTACATGATGTGTGTATGTATGCACATGTGTGTATGTACATATGTGTGTATGTATGCATGCATGTGTGTTATGTACATCATGTGTGTACATGCATTGTGTGTATGATGCATGTATGTATGCATGCATGTGTGTATGTACATGCATGTGTGACATGCATGTATGTATGCATGTACATGCATGTGTGTATGTACATGCATGCATGTGTGTATGTACATGCATGTGTGTATGTACATGCATGTATGTACATGCATGTATGTACATGCATGTGTGTATGTACATGCATGTGTGTATGTACATGCATGTGTGTATGTACATGCATGTGTGTATGTACATGCATGTGTGTATGTGCATGTATGTACATGCATGTATGTACATGCATGTGTGTATGTACATGCATGTGTGTATGTACATGCATGTGTGTATGTATGTGCATGGTGTGTATACATGCTATGTGCAATGTACATGCATGTGTGTATGCATGTGATGTTGTATGTACATGATGTGTGTATGTACATGCATGTGTGTATGTGCATGTGTATGTACATGCATGTGTGTATGTACATGCATGTGTGTACTGTACACACATGATGCATGTGTGTATGTACATGCATGTGTGTGTGTATGTACACATGTGCATGCATGTGTGTATGTACATGCATGTGTGTATGTACATGCATGTGTGTATGTACATGCATGTGTGTATGTACATGCATGTGTGTATGTACATGCATGTGTGTATGTACATGCATGTGTGTGTACATGCATGTGTTGTTATGTACATGCATGTGTGTGTATGTACATGCATGTGTGTATGTGCATGTGTGTATGTACATGCATGTGTGTATGTACATGCATGTGTGTATGTACATGCATGTGTGTATGTACATGCATGTGTTGTATGTACATGCATTGTGTATGTACATGCATGTGTGTATGTACATGTGTGTATGTACATGCATGTGTGTGTATGCACATGCATGTGTGTATGTACATGCATGTGTGTATGTACATGCATGTGTGTATGTATGCATGTGTGTGTACATGCATGTGTATGTCATGCATGTGTGTATGTACATGCATGTGTGTATGTATGTGTGTGTACATGCATGTGTGTATGTACATGCATGTGTGTATGTACATGCATGTGTGTGTATGTACATGCATGTGTGTATGTACATGTACATGCATGTGTGTATGTACATGCATGTGTGTATGTACATGCATGTGTGTATGTGCATGCATGTGTGTATGTGTGTGTATGTGCATGCATGTGTGTATGTGCATGTGCATGTGTGTGCATGTATGTGCTGTGCATGCATGTGTGTATGTGCATGCATGCATGTGTGTATGTGCATGCATGTGTGTATGTGCATGCATGTGTGTATGTACATGTACATGTATGTGTATGTACATGTATGTGTGTATGTACATGTATGTGTGTATGTACATGTATGTGTATGTACATGTATGTATACATGTATGTGTGTATGTACATGTATGTTTGCGTGTGTGTATTCGCACGAGTGTGTGTGCGCGTGCGTGTGTATGTATTAGTGTGTATGTATGTGTGCGTGTGCGTGTGTGTGTATTATGTCGCGTGCGTGTGTATGTGTGTGTGTGCGTGTGTGTGTGTGTGTGTTGTGTGTGTGTGTGTGTGTGTGTGTGTGTGTGTGTGTGTGTGTGGTGTGTGTGTATTCGCACGAGTGTGTGGTATTGTGTATGCATTCGCGTGCGTGTGTGGGCGCGTGTGGTGTGGTGTGTGTGTGTGTGTGTTGTGTGTGTGTGTGTGTGTGTGTGTGTGTGTGTGTGTGTGTGTGTGTGTGTGTGTGTGTGTGTGTGTGTGCTCGCGCGCGCGTGCGTGTCCCCATCCAACCCACACCCACAACAACTGAAACTTGCATCACGATGTTGCAAACTGTTAATGGAGAGCTTAAGACACTAGCATACATAATTAATTGACACTCGCCTTTGCAATATCAAACATTGACGACGGGTTTCTACATGTGTCTGTATATGTACCTAATCTGGCTTGTAATTACCTGAGCAAGGAAAATTCTGAGATGACTAACACATAATGTTAAAGACAACATATTGTTAAAGACACGACATCCGTTATCGGTCGACTCTATAGCAGCGATGGCCTGCAAGAAACAGCACATCTTTTCTCAGTAATAATCGTCTCTAAAAAGAATGACATTTATACCGAAGGTCATGAAATTCCTCTACGTATCATCTGTGTTTGATGTTGAAATTCTTTCCGACTTTACTTTCAAGCAGGAAAACAAATGAAAACCCGAAAAAATAAGGAAAGAATGAGAGGAAAATAAGCAACACAAAAGAGAGATGAGAACAAAAGGGAGCAGTCAAGGTAGGGAACTGTGATTTTCGGGTCCGATCCACCGAAGCATCAGCAAGGACAGAGTTCATACAATGTCCCTTTGAATCATGCCATTAAGCAAAGTCTGCATATGGTAGCATGGATAACGAAGAGTTGAAAATAACAATCAATAGTGCATTCAAATAACTTCAACAAAAAGGTATCAACTTACCCTGATGTTACCGCAGAGACTCTCGAGTTCGTCCTCCTTGGTGACCAGCCCTTGCTGTGACCCGGACACCAGCGTGACCCCCACGAGGGCGAAGTAAGGGGCTGATTCCCCGAACACCAGTCGTTTGGTAGCCCTCCGGCGCGCCTCCGCCCACAGGGGAGCCGAGACCTTCCTGACGAAGCCCTGCACCAGACGGGTTGTCACGGGGCGCAGGCGACTGACCACACCGCTCGCGGCGAGGGAGGAGCTGCTCCCTACACTAGCACCATTTTGACTTCCGACGAATTCCGCCACCTGGACACCTACCCCTCCACCCCCTTCACTCTGCCACTGCAAAGGGAGGGGGAATCATTAGAAAAGGGCTACAATGGCCACATAGGGAATGCTGGAGAAATATGGTGGAAGAGGAGAGAAGAGGAGAGGAGGGGGAGGGAGGGAAAGGGGAGAGCGGAGGAAAGAGGGAGAGAAGGAGGGGAGAGTGAAAGAGAGGGAGAGGGAAGATGATTAACTTGTCTACCAATAGATCTAAGATGACTGATATTTTGTTCTCCTGGACAATCCTGCTCTTCTTACTTAGTAAAGATCTAAAGGTCACTGACTAGGCCTATGGATGTGTTGAAAGGTTGTAATCAATTCTGGAAGTATTTATGTTTGGCTCTATATGGCTTGCAGAAATCTCTTAACTATACCAAAAATCAAGTTAACTCACAAAGTTAACTGAAACTCACCATATAAATTATTACTTCTGGGAAAAATATATTCACTTTCGTTATTTTTCAATATTTGAAAGATTACAATCCATTTTCTAGACTTCAGCACTGCTTACAATACATATTCAGTACATGGTGGTAAATGATAGTCAAGTCACTGAAGATGGTTTATAAAATCCCAAAACATTTCTAGTGTATTATTAACAATAAATCCTAATCTCCAATGATTAACAAAATTGCTTATGCTTTCTATTTCTTTACTTCCCACTATCTCTGTGTCCTTCACACACTATTGCTCTACTCTACTATATATTAAGTAAAATTGAGCTTTGACTGAACCCTTATTTAATAGCAGACCACCATGGTAGTCCACAAGCTCTATCTTGCTAGAATATGTGCTGAAGCTATATTATTCTTTTGCCAAAGCACTGAAGGCATGAAGGCACAGCAAGCACTTGAATAACAGAAGGTGCATCTTTTATATGGAAATCAGAGTTTAAATACCCTTTCTACCAATTTTTCTTCTATCTAATTGTGTAATTTTATGTGTTCTTTACACATATTACTTCCTTCTTTTCCTCATCACTGAAATCCTTATTTGAAGATTTATCAAAGTTTATTTCTACAGTATATCTGTCCTTCATATAAATCAAAAGCTTCAGAGGCATTAATGCATGCATCAGTTAAATTTTTTGTGCATTTAATGATATCAATAACAATCTATATTTCCATCTTACTTTTGATGAAAGGAGTGACAAAGTGAAACACTCCTTTCTAAAAATTCAAGTGGCACGAGATTGAAAAAAAAATCCTTAACCACTCTATCTGAAATACAAAACTACTGCTAGACAATTCTGCAAAATATTAACATCAATTTTCTTTAGTCCAATTTTTTTTTTTTTCTTTCATATCAATTAGAGCTAAAATCCCTACAACTTACTGATAACATGTACATGCCTC
>NW_020870059.1:637886-657886 GCF_003789085.1 Penaeus vannamei
GAGAAGTTATTGTTTATATGAAGGAGTACATTAGGAAGCAGCTTCAAAGTACAGACTGAAAATTTAACTAATTAACTTGTAATAGCTTTCAAACTTGAATTTTGTCCCCTAGGTATGTTGGCCATATTATGGACAACATGCAGTACGAGGTAGTGCCTGAGTTGGGAGATAAAACCTATATGAAATGATAGATTGATACAAAGCCAGTAATCCCCATCATCTTTATTCTGACAAGAAAAAGCTTAGACCAGTCCTCTATGTGGTAGTAAGTGCAGAAGCCATGCAGAGATCAATGGTAGAAGTTGGATGTAATAATAGGATTTAGAAAGAAAGCTGACGATTTTGTAGAAGGGCTGAATGATGAGCTAAGATAGTTTTAGCAATTGTTCAGAATGTCTGCCTGTAACAACCTCATGGTCTCTGCACCAAATGCCAGAAATTCAAGCTTTATTTTGTCAAGATGTACAGTATATACAGAAGATTTTATTTGCCCATGCTGGGTAAGAAGCAGATTGGTCTGCTCAGTGTCACCTTGTCATAGCTGGACAGCCATAGATTTACTAAGTTTGTTTTGTGATTCAAGTTACCCTCACACTGTAAATCAGTTTTTATGCCTAATGGTATTATTTTGTGGTCTTAGGGATGCTACATTAGTTTTCAAACATTATCCTCATTGTTTCTTGATTGCAAATCCTGTGCACAAAAAAGTTTGCAGTACAGATGTGGAATAGATGTTGTACCCATATATGATAAAGAAAATGGAATTGGTATGTCATACCAAACATATTGCTTCAGCGAGGGCCAACGAACTTCAACTACATATCGTCGGTGTTTTCACAAACCGGCAAATATAAAGATTTGGCATTTTTTAAAATAATGCCGCCTGGACATTGGTGACATGCAGGTGTTTAGCAGAAAATACAAAATATCAGAATACTGTAAAAAAAAAAATCATAAAATAAAAAGATAAAAAAATAAGCAAGAGACGGATCTGAAAAAAGGAAAAATCATCAGAAGGAATTTTCTAGAAAATGGAATGTTTCACATTTGCTGGTTTGTGTAAACACTGACAATATTTAGCAAAGTGGAGCTTTAACTGTTTCCTTATTTGATGGTAATTCACCATGGTGGTTTACAAAAGGATAAAAGTTTGATGTCTATCCGAGGCATAGGGAGTCTACTCCCTGTGCCTCATATATATATATCTATACATAGAGATCCACTGCAGATGTAGCTTATCTTTGAGAAGTGATTGTGGCCTTTCATTCACATTGTTTTCTACACCAAGTAGTTTTGTTTTCTTTGTTCTTTACTGCTATTACTTCTGTGTGGTCATTATTTCAATATTTACTTTAAGCTATTTTGAGAAGTGAATATGGGCTAACCTTCACTTTTTAGGGATTATTTTTATGGCTGACAGTGTTGTTTTGTGTGCTCTGTAAGACAGTACTTTAGTTTTTCTCTTTCTCTGTGTGGTCCTCATTTCAAAATTTACCGGAGGCACGGAGGCAATGTATTCAATTTATTATGGAAATTCAGTAATTCAGGTGATTATAGTGGCCTTTAGTCTATAGCTCATAAGCATATGTAATTAACTATCCTGGTAATTTATACAAGATAGAAACTTGACTTTTAGAGTGAACATAAGTGAGCATTCAAGGTTTTGTCATGATTCATAAAAATCCTGGATGTTGTACATCAATAAGTAGGTGGAAAAACAGGATGTATAGAAGTTGCTTTGCTTATAGCATCTAGCAGATGCACTGCATAAATGTTTTCTTTTTCTTTTTTGGTGTTATGGTAGTTGAAATTTAGTCAGATTTTTATTTTTATTTTTTTCCTTTCTATTACCCATACACCCTTGCATCCTAAACAGCTTTTGGAATCAAGAGTATTGATTACATGAGTATGAATGAAAGACAGAAGGTAAAATGACAGAAAAGAAACACTATGCAAGAAATAGGTTTATTTACTTGAAGAACAGAATGTAAAACCCAGTCATCTTTCAGGAAAACAATTTTGGTTATACTTCATGTATTGCTAAATGGTCATTTGTTCTACTTGATAGAATGTTATATAAGTTTGACTTTATGAGAACTATTTTATATATAAATATGTAGTGTACTTTTATTGACTAAAAAGCACTAGTATTGCAGCATTTCAGAGTAATATATTCAAAAGAAAGGTACAACCCTCAGGAGACAAGCTGTACAGGAGATTGGATGCTAGTTGCATAAGGAATTGGATGATGCACAAACTGATATTATGAAGCACATGAGTATATGAGGGATATTTAATCTCTATAAGTAGTGTAAAGTCTCTAATTTTATATAAGGAGAGAAAAATGTATAAGCTATTGTAAAACAAATTAATAAAAGGAGATTTGAAATAGGAAATTTGTTAATCTTTATGGTATGGATGCACTAAGTTAGGTTAAATTTAAGATGTTAATCCTGTAGAGGACTAAAAGTTGTAGCTGTTGGTACAAGAAATAATCTGCAGACATGAATGGTAACACTACAAATAAAGGAAAATAATCACAGAATGCACCACTTACAGCCTAAGTCTACTTGTCACTCCCAAATTTCAACTCTATCTTGCCATGTGTATCAAGGTGAAGACACTGTCAGGCAAGTGCATCTATACTGTAAAGAAGTATTAAGAAATCTACAAAGCTGGCCTTGTGTTAGTGAACATAACTATAAACACAGTAATTTACACAAACAGCTGAATTGAAATAGCCATGATAATAGAGTGATAAGCTGTGTTAGACTAGATGGCAACAATAGTAGAATCTATTTTGTTAAAATAGATATACAATTTTACCCAAGTGCTGATCTTTGACTTTATAACCTTACCTCAGATTTATTGGATAAAGCTTTCAGAAGATAGTTAAGTCTTGGTGACTACCTCTGGGCCTGATTTGATGCTTGTTTCTATAGTCCTTTTATTCTTGGCTAAATTTTTGTTTGGTTTTAGCTTGGCTTTTGATTACCATACCCTAGTTCTGATGGGTAAACTTTCCATGGTTATTTGACATTGGTTCATATCCTGTGATCTGATTTGATTCTTCTTTCCTATGGTCTCATCATACTTGTGAGAATTTCTGTTACTAATTTTGGCCTTCCTAACTGATGAGACTGAACTGAGTGGAAGTGTTACAGCTGATTAATCCTTCATTACATTGGCTATGTTTCATTTCATCTCTGCATTAATTATTTAACCATATTACTTTTCAATCAGATTGTATGATTCTTATGTAAATGAAGTGAAAAACATGGTTAATCTTTATGGTATGGGTGTACCTAGCTAGGGCAAATTAAAGATTGTATTCTTGTAGAAAACAAAAAATTTCAGTTTCAGATACAAATGTATGAATGAACAAATAATGACAAAAAAATGTCACAGAAAGCGTAACGCGTAGGCAAAGTCCACTTGCTGCTCCCGAGATTCAGCTCAATCTTCTTCTTTCTTCTTTTATACGGTTTTAACAGATCAATCCTGATGTGCATTGTGAGGTGAAGACAGTATTCTCCAGGGGTTATTGGACCCTCCTCCAGGTGTACCCTTTGGGGTACACCCGGAGAAACATATATTTATAATTTTCACAGCTTATATAATAACCTGATAGGTAGATGCACTCCCTTTCAATAAAATCAGCAGTGCATACTGCTTCTCGTTTTTCATATGTAAATCAATGAATAGGTGCACTTTCTTCCAAAAATATCTTACAGACAGACAAAAAACAAATTAAGAAATAATGCGAAGTTGGTGTGGAAGTACTTAAAAGGATCATTTTGGTGCAAATGTACTAAAAGATAAAGCTGACAAAAACAAAGCAGAAAATTTACTTACAATTTTACCAGTTCACTCACTTCCATACTGCTGCACTTCTCCAAAGTTCATGATAAAGATAATCACAGGAGTTTATAAAAAGGAGAGTCTATGAGAATCAAATTGGAATTATACAAGTTTTGCAAAAAAGGAACTCTAAGCATGATTTTTTTTTTTTTTACCTTACATTTACTATGATAGTAAGATCTCTTTTGACTTTCCTTGCAGATGGCACGTAAGCGTGAAGAGAGAGCTATTAGAAATGCGCAGCGGGCAGCTCGGAAGGCCCGTGCTTCTCAGAGTGGGCAAGACCCAAGCTTCGTTTCGTTGAAGCAGCAGTTGGTGGCCATGGGACTAACCCTTAGAGAAATACCAGGAGATGGGTTAGTCTTCACTGAAGATATTTTGATTTTTTCATTTATATTTAATGTATATTTTACAATACTGTAATTGACATTTAGTGTGTTTTTTTATTATTTTATTTTTGGAGGATTTGTTTAAACTTGAAATATATATGTTAGAGTATACATAAATTATGCTTTATATTTACTGTTTTTCACCTTGATTCTGTATTTATTCAAGCTATATATATTCATTATAAATGATATAGTACTTCAGCTGTATAATTTTAAAGGGTCTAAAATTGAGTGTTTCATGTTTCAGAAACTGTTTATTTCGTGCACTAGGAGATCAGCTAGATGGAACGCCAAACACACACCAAAAACACAGACAAGATGTTGTTGCATACATGCGACAGCATCGCAGTGACTTTGAGCCTTTCGTTGAGGATGATGTCCCGTTTGATAGGCACTGTAAGTCATTGTTTTATTTATTATTTAGGTTTTAAGCAACATATCTATTTAAACATAGTAATCCAAATTGATTGTTAGCTTCAGTCTAATACAAAAAAACAAAATAAATAAATAAAAAAAATGTGTCAGAGAAAAGTAGTGCATTCTAATTTTGAAGTTCTATGTAATAGATGTAAAGATTTTCCAAAGATATGAAGATGAAATAATTTTTATGATATCTTTAAGCATATAAAGATATAATTTAAAGATCAGCTTGAATTATTTCTGGTCATTTTAACAATAAGATGCCTTGGAATTGATATACAAATTTACAGGGAGACAGCAGTTCTTTTGATGAATTTCCAATTGCTGTTTTTTCTTTTTTCTTTGGCAAATACTGGATTACTGATTGTGATTTTTAATTTTCACTAAAGAAAAGAAAAACTAATTGTTGATTTCCACGTTTAGAATATTTCATTACTCCCACTGATGCCAGAATGGTATATGCAGACATGTAATGGCTCCACAAGATGGGTTGGGTCCAAGACAACTTGATTTTTTAAAGATTTTTTATTGTTATTAGAATGGTTAAAGCAATTTACAAACTTGAATCTACTACAAGTATTTGAGTGCACTTTAATTCCATTAAAAGACACTTTATATTTGGGTGCACTTTAATTCCATTAAAAGACACTTTATATTTGGGTGCACTTTAATTCCATTAAAAGACACTTTATATTTGGGTGCACTTTAATTCCATTAAAAGACACTTTATTCTTACAGTGAGTAACTTGGCTGAACTTGGAACTTATGCTGGAAACGACTGTATTGTTGCTTTTGCACGCCTTCATGAAGTTAACATTGTAATTCATCAACTAAATGCTCCCCTCTGGCAGGTAAGGGGAATGAACATATATTGGGTGCTAATTTGTGTAAATATCAAATTGTGTGTTAGTAGTAGAGGGAGGGTGTAAAAGTTGAGGGGAGTAGTTCAAGTGTGGATGTGGGTGGGTGGGTTGGTATGTGTGTGCATACTTGTGTGTGTGAATACTTATGTGCATGCAATGCCTTTGTATGTATGTGTTTGACTTCTTTATATGTTTCTCTGTGTTTAGTAGTCTTACTATCATTCCTCCAATTTATATCTTCATCTGCATCTTCTGCTGGATGCAGATGTAGGACTCGTGATGAGGCTTAGACATCCTGTAATCATCCTTTGTCATTGCTTATATTTCATGTCTTTACCTATAATTATTAAGTTAACCATTGTACTTTAGGCCAGTATGCATTAATATGTTTAAGTAATTATGATTGAAATTATAAAAATTATTTTCTTGTTTATATATTTATTTATTCAAATTCAGTCTGACTCTTAACTTATTTATTTTACTTCAGATTTCTGGAATAGAAGGTAAAAAAAATATTCGAGAACTCCACATATCATATCATAATGGTGATCACTACAACAGTGTACGCAGAATTGGAGATGTAACGACCAGTCCTGCAAGCATCAAGTTGGCTGTAAGTAATGACATATTTGTGTACAGTTTACTTTATCATTTTATATTCG
The DNA here is from genome assembly GCF_003789085.1 of Penaeus vannamei. Classification (NCBI taxonomy): domain Eukaryota; kingdom Metazoa; phylum Arthropoda; class Malacostraca; order Decapoda; family Penaeidae; genus Penaeus; species Penaeus vannamei. The sequence goes on from NW_020870059.1 coordinate 644,082, forward strand.
TCACTATCCTCCTCCTCTTCCTCCACTTTTTATTTTCCTCAATCTCTTCTTCCTTCTCTCCCTCTTCCTTCTCCTTCTCCTCAAGGGATGTAGTTATATATATTGTATGAGCACCATCATCCAATATTAGTACAAAATCACATCAATTTATCTTTCTACTGCAGGTTCAGGAATCCTCAAATGATACCAAAGATAAAAAGAAGAATGGGAGCAAATCCCCTGAGAAGTCTTACAGTGATGACTACTGCCAAGAGTATGGCCAGGAGTATGGCCAGGACTATCCAGTTTGGTCAGGGGAGGGCTATGACTACTCAGAGCCAGTGTATGAAGGTCTCTCCAAGGAGGAGCAAATGGTCATTGACAAGACAGGCTGTGAAGATCTGCAGTTGATCAGGTTTCAGCTGGAGGCCCATGAGTACGATGTGGAGGAAGCCATTGAATCTACGCTCAACTATGTTTTCTCACAGCAGAAAGGTGTGTTTTGTGTTTGGCTTTATTCATATATTTTTTTTTAGCTGAGTCTCCCATGATTTTTATTACTGTTAATTGTAGTTGAAATATCAGTGATACTATTACTGTACATGTCATTATTATCATTAGGAATAGATAATCTATATCAATATTGTTTTTGCTAATTATGTTCATCATATTACCTCCATCTTATGTCCTGCTACCACTATTTCATCCTCCAGGGGAAAACCCTCAAATCACACTTAGCACTAACGGCATATGGGGACCAAATGGGACTGGGACTCGCATATTTGGGGAGGGTGCAGCCACTCCCATAGCCCCCCCAACATCCATCCATCCAAGTTACCAAAAGAAGACAGCGCAGGAGAAGCTCCAGCAGCGCTTGCGCACACAGCCGGTAAGTGTGTTGTTCTTGGGACATGGCTTGGTCCCATAATGTCCCATAGATCTTGCTGGTATAGTTTAATAGATTATCATTTGTGTTTTTCCTTTTATTTCTTCCATTTCTTTAGCTTCATTATCTATTTTCTTCTTTTCCTCTAACTCCATCACCTCATTTTAACCACTTCCTCTTCCTCTTCCTGTAGGTGCTGGTGGATTAGTTTAATAGTTTTATCCTTTGTTTTTTTTTCTTTTTCTTCTATATCTTTGTCTTGTGTATTTGTTATTCTTCTTTTTCTCCTTCCCTTCTTCCATCATTTTCTCCACTTCCTCTTCCACTTCTTTTTCATCATTCTCCCTTTCCTACTCCTCTTTCTTATCTTTTTCATCTTCCTCATCCACTTAATCCATCACCTTCCTCCTCCTCCTAATCCTATTTGTAATCCTAATCCTCCTAATCCTCTATTATGTTAAAATAGATGTAATTTTGAAAACTTTTTTTACTTGAAATATGGACACATGTATATGACTGAATAAGTTCATATCCCCTCAGCACCTGTCTAACTCCAAACGCAAGGAGCTGAAGAAGCAGTTGAGGAAACAGCAAGCAAATGACAGGAAGAGGCAGCAGCAAGCAAGCTATGATTCAGATGACCCGACCTCAAACCCCAGTGATGACTCAGAGGTTATCATCGTCAAAGACATTGGTTGCCTGAGTATTTAAGTGATATAGATGGTACGCAATACATAAAACTGTTAGTTACTTTACAAGAATCTAGACATTAGCTATGAGTGCTGATGATAAGAAACAGATTGGAAACATTACATGGATGAATTAATACTTTATAACTTTATATTAACTGATGGTACGTGACACATCAGTGTTTATAGTGATGTAAAAAATAAAAGAAGTTAAATTGGAAGCTAATAAAGAGAACGGGGGCAAAACTTGAAGATAGCACTTTTTTGAGATGATTGACATGCATTTATCTCATATTCAATTGATAACTATCAGGCAGCAGATTTTCAAAGATATAAAAGTGGTAGGTGAAGAAACATTTTTTTCATATAGCTTTTGCCTTTGGCTCATAGCAGTCATGTATGGAAATGATTGTACAAGGATACGAGGAACTGAAGAAGAAATAATGAAAAAAGACTAGTCGTGCAAATAAAAGTCACTGTTTCTTTATTTTAAGATGGTTAGGAAGGATTTCTGCTCATTCAGACAAGTAAGAAAAACAAATGGAAACAGACTTTGTCATTTTGTGAATCTTATTATATGGTGGATCTTCAAGAGAGTGCTTGAGATGGTTTATCTGCCTGGTGAAATGTCTGTTGGTCTTGGGGCGGGTGAATACCCTTTGCAGAAATAACCATAAAAGTAAAAGAAAGAAGGATATATCATTTAGGTAAGAAAAAAATGATTTAGAATATAAATTATAATTATAATAGTAATAATTATTTTAGTTATTTTTCCAAGCTGTTGACTTTATTATGAATATAGGTCTTCAATTCTCAAAGGTATTACCAAAAAAGACAAAACAAAATTAGTTTTGTGCTTCAGGGTTCAAAGCTGGTAAAGATACCCCCTTTTGATATTTTTTTCTGGTCTTTGTCTGTGATTGTACTTTAGGAAAGGGCTTTAATCAACTGTCCATTTGTTCTTCAAGACTACCAGTTGTGAAGGAGACAAATATTGCAAACTAAGACAGTAACTTGCCTTTATACATCAGGTTGTTTCTTGTGATTTCATTCTCGATAAAACTGCAGTAGATGAAACCAGTGAATGTGTATTTTAATTTATAATCAACAGTGTAGGGCAGTTCTAATGTAATCTGTGAAGACCTTCATAGTAGATCATATGTTTATTTGCTCTACAACTTTTGTTTACATTTAATGAGGCAAAGAAAAAAAAGTAGGAGGAACCAGTTGTAAGACATGCATCAACTTCTCATTTCTTAAGCCCATAAGTATAATATTAGTATCACCATATTTTGTCTCACCACTCACATTCACAAATATTTATTAACTCTTAAAAAGCAGAGTATTGTGTGAGGACCTGTGATTATATCTCTCTTACTTCTCTTCTTGCAAGTGCTCAACCTCCAATTCAACAGCTGCTTGGTAAACTGCTAGTCACTAACTCTACTGCAGATACTTCCTTAAGATTTACAGGTCTGCAGTTTGGTCAGCTGACTGCCTGATCAAACTTCATCTGGATACAGTGTGCTGTACTTTTTTTGTATATGTATATTGAGGTGTGTACATTTTGTTATACAACAGTTGTGGGCTTTTAAGTAAATTGGATGAGACTGCAGTTGATTTTTCTGTGATATGGAACAAATGGAAGTGGAGGCTTGCATTTTATATCTTCACTGTTGGAATAATTAATATTCACTGCATGCAACAGGTAACTGCTGCCAATACAGAGCAATCTACTGCACGTTCATATCCATCTCAAATTATGATTAAGTTTTACTGTTAGTAGGCATGTAACTAAACAGTTACTTATTCTCATAAGGAGCATATAGCAGAGGATCTTGTTAAAGTTTAGAAAAAGAGAAAGAAAAAAGACATAATTAGGATAGCAAGTTTCTTGGAGATACTGAAAAAGGAATCTAAAGATTAAATGCCTATTATGATACTAGTAATATTTGAAATTGTCTTATATTTCTTTATTATGTACTGTAAGCTTCTTGAAGTTCTTATTCAAGATAGAGCAAATGTTCACTTTAAGCACTCAGAAAGTTTTCTTAAGAGGTTTTATTCATAGTGGTCTGCTGTTGAGTGAATGCATCTGCAGACAAATTTACACAATGCTGTATAACTGCAAATGAAGAATAACTTTTGAAAGCATTTGTTTTTTTTCCTTCAATATTGTTTTAGTGTTCTACTTTGCAGCATTAATGGTTATTAGATATGAAAATGAGAGAAAAAATCAAGATGTTATTATGAATATGGACAGAAAGGCTTGTTTGTACAAATGTAGATTAATCCCATACCCACTGTTATCATGGGGATATAGGAGATGGGATTGATTCCCAATGTTGGGAATCTCCTTTACATTGGAACTTAGTCCTCACCATAACTTATTTTGCATGGTCTTTTCTTCTCCCCTCAATACAGCTGAGCCACTCAAACACTTTGAAATGTATACTGTATCTACTTTTGCTAGTACTTTTGAATCTGTACTAGCCATTTCTTCGACTTAGAAAAGGCATATGATACCACAGGGCAAGACCACATCCTCCAGCAATTATTTTCTCATGGTATACAAGGGAACATGGGTGTAGTCACAAAATTGTTTCCTTCCAAACATACCTTTCGTGCCAATTTGCCTCTTGAACTTACCTGTTTTACTCAATTTGAAGGTTTCCTATAAAGTGCTGTGCTTAGCACCACATTATTCCTTCTAGATGCTAACAGCTTAGTTTCAGTACTACCACCAGGTATCTGATCCTCCCAGTATGTGGTTGATTTAACCATCTCTTCCATAACTACTCTCTGACAAATTCAGTCTTGAATATCTTTAATCTTTTCGTGAGCCACCCTCCCAATCCCCTGCATGCTCAGGAGACGGACACTGAGGCTCAATGTAAGGAATATGTGAGAAGTGTGGTTAGTGTGATGAGGACATAGCGGCGTAGCTTGCTAGAGTATCTGCCTGTTGGACAGATAGAACCAGTTCTGCATCTTACAGACAAGGGGATTGGTCGAGTGCAGACTTTATGAGAGTTAATGAGTTACGGGAGTCAGTGAAAATTGTGAAAGAGGAAGAAGGGTGTGAGTATATGTGTTTTAATGCAAAAAGGAGTGCGTACAGTAGATTCAGGAGGGAGGGGATATTTGAAAGTGCAAGTTGGGAAGGTTACTGTGAAACCAGCTCCAGATGTGGATTTGGAGCCATCAGTGTAAACATGAATATTGGTCAAGGAAATGGGTGAGAAGGGCAGGGGGGTATCTGATTTTGGTAGGTCAGGGAAAACAGAGGAGCAAATATGGAGGCAAGGTATAAGCCATGGAGGAACGGAATGGACAGAAAACGGGTGAGGTCGGAGGTGGGGAAAGGGGGAATGGTAGAGGAGGATATCCATGGGGAAAGGGGGAATGGCAGAAGAGGGTATCTGTGCATATGAAGAAAGGAATATGTAAATGTGGAGAAGAAGCAAAGGTAGGAAGGAGGGGTCATATGATAGTTAGTTTGGTGAGGGAAAGTTGGTGGAATCGAGCATAGCATTGGAGAGAGAGAAGGGTACAGCGTCGCGAGAGAGGTGGCATGCCTGACTCAGTGTACAGGCTCTCAACTGGAGAGGAGTGGAAGGCGCTTAGGGTAAAGCAAAGACCGCAGTGGTGGATTGTATCAAGGGGAACAAGAAGGGAGGTTGAGGCAGAGGAGTAGATATGGCATCCATAATCTAGAGTGGAAAGGATCAAGGTAACAAAAATGGAGGAGAGTTTTGCGATATGAGCTCAAGGCTATGTGGGAAAGTTTGTAAGATTTGGATGTGATGTTGAGATATTTTCTTTAATGTAAAAGATATGGTCTCGCCAGGACAGTTTGGAGTCAAAAATAACGCTAAGGAATTTGTCTGAGTAATGGTATTGGAGTGGAGCGCCATATAAGATGAATGGAGGTTGGGGACCTACACGTGCGTGAGAGAAAAGGATGGAGATAAATTTGGAGGTAGAAAAGTGAAAGTCATGGTTAGTGGCCAGGAAGATACTGATGATATTGCAGACTGAAGGAAATGGCGGAGATTTAGTATGGATGTGCCAGAGGCATAGATGATTAAATCAACATATAGTGATGACCGGGCTCCTGGTGGTAGAACTGAAACAATGTCACTAACAGCAAGAATGAATAAAGTGGTGCTGAGCACACTGACTTCTGGGACGCCTTCGAACTGAGGAAAGGAAGATGATGTGGAAGAGACAATTTTGACCTGGAAAGTATGTTTGGACAGGAAAGACTTTATGAAAACACCCATGTTTCCACGTATGCCAAGGGTGGACAATTATTGGAGACTATGGGACCGCCATGTGGTATCGCGTTTTTTCTAGGTCAAAGAAAATGGTTAATACGGATTCATTACATCTGCAAATGCAGATGTAATGTCTTAAAATGGGCAAGAGGGTGTGCTGGACTTCGGGCACAGCAGAAATCAAACTGGGAAGGAGAGAGAAGATTGTGAGATGCAAGATATCACATTAAGTGGAAGTTAACCATTCGTTCTATTAGTTTGCAGAAGCAGCTAGTTTGAGTGATGGGGCGGTAATCCTGAAGATGGAAGGTGTCGGAGCATATGGTAGTGAATACCGTCATGGCCTTCATGAGTGTTGCAACATGACTGTAAAGCAGGACTGAGTTCAGAGGAAGAAAAGGGAGCATTATAGGACTCACCAGAGGTTAGGGTGGAGATGATGGGGGTGCATTCTCTTATGGTCTTAATGGAAGAGAAGTATGGGGAAAGGTGAGAGCCACTACTGACCTGATTGAAATAGTGACTCAATTCATTAACGACTTGGATAGGATCAGAGATGAGAGTATTTCGTATATGGAGGATGGGGGCTGGATTGGAGTTGTTTACCTGATAGTTTATGGATTCGACAACGAACAGTTGAAACAGATGTAGATGTCATTGAGGAAGCATAATTTCGCCAGCTATTTGTTTTACTGTTCTGGGTTGCACAATGAAAACAGGCGGATGCTCTTTTAAAGGAGATAAGGGCTGATAGCTGATTAGGGATGCCTCGTGTGTAGCAATAACTGTCCCAGGCTGCACGTTTTAAGCGAAGCGCTTTGATGCAATCGGAATCCAGCACGAAACACACTTGGAGATACATGGTCTTGAGGTTTGAGGAATGGCTGTATAGGCAGCTCTTAGGATTGTCGCTGTGAAACATTGTAGCATATCTGAAATGGATGAGAAGCACCAACGTGGGGGATTAAGAAGTGGTACATATGAAGTAGGAGAAAGGAGTAATGGCAAGTGGTCTAGAATTGGCCTATGGATATCTAAATGGAGAGAAGGTGAGCACAGAGAACGGTCAAGGCACTGAAAAAAGATTGCGTGCGTATATTAAAGTGTGTGGGGCAATCTGAATTAAGAATAAGGTCATTTGTGGAGAGGAAGCATTCTGGGGATGTAGGTGGTGATAGAATCACCCCAAAGAGTGTGGCGGTAGTTAAAATCACCAATTACGTAATGTGAGTAGGAGGAAGTGGTGTAGGGGAAATATGGGTAGGAGGAGGAGGATGGGTATCGGTAGTAGTTGGAGTTGAGGGGGAAGGGTTGTGTTGGGAGGGAGTAGGAGGAAGGGGTGTAGGGGGAATATGAGTTCGGGGAGGATGGATATCGGCAGTTACTTCGAGTGTGGAAGGAGTATGAGTTGTGGAATTTTGCGTCTCGAGCATATAGCTTTGAATATCTTCCATAGTTTCTGCAGTGGAGTTGGTTGGAGAGTTTTGTGAGACAAAGGTTTTCTTTTGAGGAGGGGAAGAGGAGACTCGTGTCTGAGGAGTAAGGGCAAAGGTAGGTGGAGGTGAGTAGGTGGTAGGAGAAGGAGTGGAACGTTTAATCTGTCTGTTGCGGGTAGTGCGGAGAGGGAGGGGATGGATTTGGGGCTGTACTTGAGATTGGAGTGTCTGGATTTAGAGTGGCAAAATAATTTGACTAGGGAAGGTATGAGGTAGGAGTGGAAGTGGGGAAGTAAGCAGGCATAAGGGAAGGTGTAGGAACATCTCTGGATGGAGAGGGAGAGGCAAAGCGAGCGACATTAGTATGAGAGAAACCTTGTCGACGTGCTTCCTGTTTGGCTTCATGCAGAGTGAGACCCAAGTTTGTATCTGAGAGTTGCCACCTCAGACTCAGACTTGTAAATGGAGCAGCCTCTATAAAATACATTATGGGGGCCGCTGCAGTTAGCACATGTGCATGTTTATGCAGAGCAATTTCATCGGTTATGACCGGGTTGGGCACATAGAAGGCATCGGGCTGTGGAATGGTAGTGTTTGACAGGATGTCCGAAGCGCCAACAGTTTTGACATTGATGATGAGGTTGGTATGGTCGAACAGGGATGGATTGCCCACCAATGTAGATATGAAAGGGAAGATCATGTCTACGGAAAGTAATTTTGGCAATGTTGGTGGAGTTCTTTCGATGAGCTCTAGGAGGAATAGAGTAGCACTGTACTGGTATCACATCATGGTCTTTGAGGCAGGTGGGTAAGTATTCTCCACAATCTAACCAATCAATATCCATTGGACAGTTTGCTGGAGATAAAGAGACAGTTCCGGTACAAGTATTAAGAGTTGGATGAGGTTCTGCAGGAATAGGGTTGCCAGAGAGATCAGTTAAATTTGATAATGCTATAGCTTCAGTTTCAGATGCAACTGTAATGAGACATTGAGAATAGTGTAGCCCGAATAAGGAGCTGTAAGGGGATCACGAAAAATCGGTCCCATTTGGCTGGGCTAAATATAGTATTTATGATATTTGTAGAGCCTGGGATGGTAGAAGGACGGGGACATGTGGAAGAGGGAATATTATTGAGGGGTTAGTATTACGGAGAGATGGAGAATAAGGCTGTAAATTAGTAATAAAGGAGGATGGGGTGATTGATGAAGGTTGTGGGGGTAGAGGTGGTGAAGTTGAGGAAGTTAGGAGAGTAGGAATGCCTTCTGGAGACTGAGTCTCGATTTGGGTGGATAATGTACTAGTAAGCAATGAGGGGTGGGTATTAGATGCAGTGTTCAGAGTCATGATCAAAGCAGAATCTGGGGTCGGGGAACTGGGAGAGTTTGAATTAGTGGGGCTATTTGATGAAGGGACAAGCCTCACTGCCTCTAGTAAGGGTATTACGTCTTCATTACTGGCCATGGGAAGCCTAGACTATGTTGGGGAAATAAACAGCCCCTTGAGGGGTAAGCTCTAGATAATGAAAAGAGGGGAATACCGTGAGCATGGTTCACTCTGGCCATTTAGGACTGGCACAAAGTCAGCATTTTATCCTTTCAGCACGATTATTACACTTTAGGAAGTAGACAGTAGAAGGAGTTGGAGAAGGAAAGGAAACGAAAGAGCAGGGGGAGAAAATACCATGCAAAATTAGTTGAGTCGAGGGATAAGGCCAAGGTAGGGAAGATCCCTGCATTGGGTCTCAGTCCTTATCTCCTAAATTCAGTGCCATGGAACAGTACACATCAGAGCTCCCACTGCCTCCTGCTCTTGATGTCTCATCATATGAGGATTTGCCTCAAGATTTTCCTCCTCTTCCATTACCCATAGAAAACTGCCAAATTATACCAGTGTGTCCAGGTGTGTGACCTACTTATCTATTCATATATATTGCACACAGTAAATATATTCGATGAAAAAGTTAAGGAAACACAGTCACACGGAGTATGTTTATTAAAATCACAAACAATCATCTGAAGATGATCTTTAATAAGGGACTAGAATATCATTGACTCAGAAAATACTGATACATTCATAGTCATTCCAATAATCATAGTTCTTCCTGCAGTAGTGTAGTAATCATAAAATTAAAACAAATTAATATGTTGCAATAAAGTAATAGTGATGAAAATTCTACATCAGTGAGCAAAATAATATTTCTAATATTAGTCAAAGTAATTATGACAATTTTAGTTGCAATAATAATACTAACAATGATAATATTGATAATCATGATAATAGTAACATGATAATAATAACAATAATGATGATTATGATAATGAACATGAAAGTCTTATTGCCATATGATATACGTACTGATATTCATAATAATTGAGATTAAAAATGCAAAAATTATAAATGTTGCAATAAACAGAAGACAACATTTTCTCAATCAGCTGGAACATCTACTGCAGAACAATCTTATATGAGATTCTATATACATATTAAACAAAATGTGGGAGACCATTCAACATGGTTTCAAGTTTTCAATCTCCACTGTCTTAAATAATGAAAACATCTGCACTTCTGCCCTTTGGTAAACAAATCCTGTAGCTTTATTTTTTGCATCACTACTGCCTGTCCTTACTTAAAGCATGCATTCCCTGAAAAGTTTGTGCATACTGTGAAGTGTGAAACATTATAAGAAGCATTCACTGATCTATTTTTTTATTCATCTTTTTACTGACACTAATAGCCAAATGCAAAATGCTTTTTTTGTAAAAATATCAAATCATGGAAACAATTGCAGAGACCTACTCATAGTATTATAATGTTGCATAACACATTTAGTATTCTTAATACTATCACATACATTCAAGTCTAAAATATAAAAATGATAACCATAACAGTGATGGTACTAATGATAGTAATAATGAATAATAATAATAATAATGATAATAATAATGTTTATAATAATAACAATGATAAAAATAATATTAATATTAACATAAATAATGACAATAACATAAATCTAAGTGGTAGTACATTTTCTCCTTAAATGAAATTCTCAGAAATCATATTATGCAAATCCTTGTCAAAAATGTAAATCATCCTATATATAATCAAATATGTAGATGATTGTTGTCAATCACAACATTTATTTTCAAAATATGCACTGTCACTTTCATCAATAAAAAACTCTTAATCAATTCAGAGTAAATCATGTCTAAACAATTATCATTAATTCAATATTCTTGTCCATGCAATGCAGGTCTTTGTATTATTGTAACTTTCATTTAGCACTTACTCTCACTGGAGAGAAAGATGTGATTATGCACACATTATTCAATAATGTTCACTTAAGAAAGTTTGTGAAAGTGAAACTGCACAAAGACATCATTCTGCGTGAAGCATAATGGATCCTGCTTATCTATGGAAATCAATACTATGACCACAGTTCTAAAATTATAATACTAAAAATAAAATCATGGCTTTCAGGCATGTTCTTAAAATGTAAAACACTTATTTAGATTACTAATAAATAAAGCTTATCATTATTTAATGACAAAAAAGGGAGCAAAGGGGGGTAATAGGGAGAGAAGCAAGATAAGGATGGGTAAGGATGAAGCTTCAACTTTCCTTAAATCTTAAATGTGTGAGGCAAGGAATGTGATAACATAAATTAAAATATGACTGGATTCCTTTGTGCCATTGAAATAAAATAAGATGACAAATTATAAATAAGAAATAGGAGAAAAAAGTTTTAGTCAATACAAGCAGAAGATGACAAAAAACCTGTTTGTTTCTAACTAACATTCAAATAATAATAATACTAAATGATCAATAAAATCTTAAAATACATCTAGGTAAAAGAGCATCAAACTCACTCAACAACATTACAGTAACATTACAAAACCATTTGATTTTCTAGCTTTCTAAACAGAAACCTTAAATGGAACTTTATATTCATGAATTAGGTAGATTATTGGATAGAACTATCAACAATATGCTGTGAAAAATATACAATCTAAGAAATGTAAAGACAGACTAATCATGTTACTACTGTTACATAATTAAAAAAGAATTTATAGAAATGGAAAAAAAAGTTTTCCTGGAATTCTCCTTTTAAAAATCAACCATTAATAATCTAATAATCTTTAGCCAAAATACATAGATAATAATGATAATAACATTCAGTAACAATAACCTAAAGAGTAAAGTAACACTTCAAGAGCAGAGGTAAGAGTATGTCTCAAAATAACATAAAAGACTGATCAATGTTGTTGTCCAAATGCCATCACAAATCTTGCAGTTTTTCCAAAAAGACAAAAGGCAATGCCCTATATTGTATATTATGTACAACAATACAATAAAATGAACCAAATTAGCATTGCTGTATCAAAATTCAAAAAATGAAGTTTTGCATAGACATCCTTACACCTTGGGTATTTTTTTTTTCACTTACAACTCAAACAATTCCTATAAAATAAAAATCATTATTTTTAAAATTGATCACAATAGATCATTATTGCTGTCATGAACAAATTTTACAAACTGCCTTTTACTTTCTATACTTGTTCTTTTTTTACTTTTCCAATCATACGAGAATCATTTTCCTATTTTCATGCTTAATGCACATGTAACTGTGTGTGTGTATATATATGCATGTGTATATATATATATATATATATATATATATATATATATATATATATATATATATATATATATATATATATATATATATATATAATGATAATGATAATAATATAATTCATTCCTTTGATAAACCACATTGCGAAAATCATGTAAGTGTTATTGATGCTTGTGCTACTGCCTTACTTTTGAGGAAGACATTTAAAAAAAAGAGAGTTTAAAATTCATCTGGTTCCTAAATAAAGGCTTGACAGAAGGTTAACATCACCAGTATTCTGTTTGTAAAATCTCTGACATACAAAAGAGCCAAGAGCCACATCTGCAGTCATTAAAAACAATCAAAAGTAATTTCTCAAGAGCTAAAAGCAAAAAATGTTTTGCATATGAAGAAAACTTTTTCTTTGTCTAGGTAAAATTTCTGATCTACTACCATCAAGGGTTTTCAAAGGAAAGGACAAGATAAAATATACACTACAAAAGTGATAATCTTTGACATAACATGTTTTCCTTTTATGACTGGCCAACAATGAGGGGCGCTTCCATTGGACTGCGTGGAAAATCAAGCTTGGGGTAGTTTTGGAAAAGTGCAGCACGGTCTTGACCCTCTCCTTTCTTCACCCAGTGGCCATAAACACGGAAGGCGCAGTTATCAATAACCTGTATAACAGCATACCAAAGTCAATTAGTATGCCTAGCATCTCCAAGAAATATAGCCCAGAATCTAATTTATGATTTTCTTTTTAATTCCAGTATATATCTTTAAACCACTGTCCTAATTTATACAATTCAAAATAGGGAATGGTAGAGGAGGGAATCTGAAAGAAAAATCCTTAATTATATACTAAGATCATCAAAACCTAACCCTATACTAATGTACTGTACCTTGCGCAGAGCTTTAATCCTATATGGATCGACCCGGGTGACGGCAAGAGATACAGGTTCGGGCGTAAAACGAAGTCTTTGGATACGGATCACTGCACGTACACACATAATGCCAAACTGGAACATCTTCTTGGCATTGAACGGACGGCCTTTGTATTGCTGAAGGGATCATCATGGTCATTAATATTACAAATCATCCTGACATCTGATGCAGCAAACTTATCTTATTCACACCAATGAGCTATTTCTATATCAAAATCATAAACACGATTTCTACAAACAATACAATAAAGAATAAAGTGAAAAGGTAATCATATAAAACCATAATTTGCTTGAAAAGGAAATATTAAAAGAAAAAATAGGAACCCTTCTGCATAAAAAAGAAAAAAAGAGAAAGAAAAGTAAAGCATGCATGATAATGAAAATAACCATAATAAATCTACTGTTTCATTCAAATGAATGATGAGAACACATGTAAATGAATATCAAAACTAAATGAATATCAAAAAAGGAAAATAAAAACAGGGTTTCTAGACTCACCTTTTCCACCAGAGTGACCCCAATAATTTGACTCCGGCTAGGCTAGAAGACGCGAGTAAAATGAGACGCTACAAAAAAAGGACCATGCACATAAACGAAGCATTATGAAGGCATAGATATTCAAACAACCCATATAACAAAGGTTAGGGAGAAACAAAGCAAAAAAATAAAAAAATAAATTATGGCAAATGGTTTTGGGTTTCATGTTAAGGCATGTAATAGCTACTCTAGCAATGACTTTGACTGGAAAAACTTTGCTGCCTGTATTTTCTCAGGCTTATTTTCTTTCTTATTTGCTTCGTATATCAGCAAAGGTCATTTCACATACAGGATATCTGCATTGTATAAATAAATAAATACAAAAAAGAACTAATAATTTTAAGAAAAGAAAAAAAATTCAAAAGGTGTGAAGTTTCAAACTCAGTATGGCAAGTAAACATAATTTCTATGATGCATCTCTCTCTTATTATTACAGT
>NW_020870059.1:660386-665386 GCF_003789085.1 Penaeus vannamei
GAGAGAGAGAGAGAGAGAGAGAGAGAGAGAGAGAGAGAGAGAGAGAGAGAGAGAGAGAGAGAGAGAGAGAGAGAGAGAGAAGAGAGAGAGAGAGAGAGAGAGAGAGAGAGAGAGAGAGAGAGAGAGAGAGAGAGAGAGAGAGAGAGAGAGAGAGGAGAGAGAGAGAGAGAGAGAGAGAGAGAGAGAAGAGAGAGAGAGAGAGAGAGAGAGAGAGAGAGAGAGAGAGAGAGAGAGAGAGAGAGAGTGAGAGTGAGAGAGAGAGAGAGTGAGAGTGAGAGTGAGAAGAGAGAGAGTGAGAGAGTGAGAGGAGAGAGAGAGAGAGAGAGGAGAGAGAGAGAGAGACCAGAAACCCACGGAGTCCAGGCGGGGCGAACATCCCGACGGAGTAATCCCCACCACCAGCGTTATCGATATGAGGTCCTTTGGAGTATCTGAAATGAGGCAGCATTTTACATTCTGAAGAACTGAATGAAATATAGAAAGTAACTGAATGCACAATTTTTCTCTCATTATTTTCTATGACAGTAAAGTAAGTATCAGAAAAATTATTCTCTAAATCATATATATATATATATATATGAATATATGAATATATATATGAATACAGATGTATATACATATGTATATTGTATATATATATTTTCTTTCTTTTTCTTTTTTCTTTATAGAAAACAAAATTAATAAAAATATAAATAAAATAAAATAAATTCAGTAAAATAAATGAGACTTCATATACTAAAATGCCTTAAAGATACTGATAAAATCAAATTAAGACTAAAGGAAATATTATGGATTTGGAGTCAACTTCCTATAATCTAGACCTTGGAATGAAAGCAAAGGATGCACAATACCTGTGATATCATCCCATTCAGGAGACTGGAAGGAATACTTCCCTTCCATTATATTACGAATCATCACCATCTGTTTTCGATGCCAGAATGGTGGACAACCAACCAAGCTGTAAGGTACAAGGCACATATATGCTAGTCATGCTGAACAGCTCTTCATGTGTTCATATTATTTATGCACATGTATACACGTATTTATAAATACATATTTACACACACATGTGTATATATACATATATATGCACACACATATGTATATATGTACATATACATATACAAATACATATAAAACAATACTATACATATAATTACATACGTATATATACATACGCATACCTATATATACACGCATACCTATATATAAATATGCAAATATATATATACACATACATCAACATATATACACATAAATTAACATATATATACATATGTATACATACATATGCACACACATACATATATATGCATATATATGTATATATACATATATACGCATACGTATACATAAACATACGTATACATATTCATATACGTGTATGTATGTATATACTGAAAAATATGCAGAATGTCTTATTACTTTTTTGTCTACCTTAAGAAAAAAAAAAGAGAAACATAACTACCAACTGTCTTAAAGCTTTGCAGTAAGTAACAAACTTAAAAAGAATATTCCACTTACAGAGTGTACATTATGACACCACAAGCCCATCTGCAACACAAAAAATTTATTAGTATACGTTATGGTTTTCTTTTATACATTAGTTGTATTAATCATGATAAGAGAAACAATACTAAGATCCATTATATCACTGCTCATATAAGCACTCACTCACTCCCTCATTTTTTCTCTTCTATAATAACGTACTTCCTAAATTTCTCACTCTGTCACTCACTCACTTGGTTGCTTAAAATCAAAAATGAAAAACTGTTACCAAAGTGTTTCTAAGATTGTTGGCATGATCTAATTAGCTTATATTTACTTGTGAAAGGGAATATGATTAAATAAAACAATTCTGATATCCTAGCTAAACCTTGTACTCTTAAACAAAATAGTACAGTTACTGCACCACATATAAAGTTGAAATTAACATAATATTCATAAGCAACAAAGCTGGTCAATGAAGCACTGTAAACAGCTTAATAAGCAATCAAATTGATCCCAAGCGCTGAAAAAGCACTAACCTCGAAGATATTGTAATCACACAAGATTATCTCAAATCTATTAACATGATCTCAGATCTATCAAGAATAACAACAGAAAGATCTTTAGTACATCCACTTCATTGAAATGTATTATAATATATATGTATTATAAAATCTGAAAATATATAAATATACTCACATATATCTTCTCTACATAACTTCTGACATTAGCTAAAGACCTAAACTATATCTAATAACTAATATCAGTATGAAGGTAAAATGTCTGAATATATTGGTGTCATTCTGAAGTCCATGAAAGAAAATCTAATACATACTTGCTGAACCTACCTATCACTCTATACTAGGATATGTATAAACATAAATATAAATATAAATATAAATATAAATATATATATATATATATATATATATATATATATATATATATATATATATATAATAATATACATATATATAATATATATATATATATATATTATATATATATATATATTATATATATATATATATATATATATATATATATATATATATATATATATATATAAATAATGCATATATTATATTTATAATATACTGTCTGTATCTATATCTATATTCATATCTATACATACATATATAATAGGTAAGCAAAATTGGATCACATTATTTAGTATTCTTTGAGATCTTTCTCAGTTATCATAAATAGTTCTTGTTATTTTTTCATTAAAAAACATTACCTAAAGGTAAGCAAGAAAGATCTTCCTCAAAATCTAACTGTTGTTAAGGTTCTCTGCACAACAGCAAGCTTGTTTTTGAAGGTTATGAAATAAGGGTATAAGCAGTGGGCAATGATGCATGTGTGTATATGTGAATGTGTGTGCATATGTATGTAGGTGTGCTTGTGTTTAAAAATAGTGCATGCAAGTGTGACATAAGTTAGTAAAAATACCAATAAAAAAGCAACAATAACTGCAATTAGATCGAGCTTCAGAGTTTGTCAACTCATCTGAAAACTACAGAAAAATTAGGACAAATAATCTTCTCATTACACAACATTCTACCTTAGTCTTCTACTGAATACATCAAATACTGAAAAGAAAAAGTCAAAAGCTATCAAATTCAGCTAAAAATCACAATACAGATGATAGAGCTATAATCATATAAAAATTACAAGAAAGTAACATACTTCCTAAAACAGATATTTCACAAAATATGACGATAAGTAAAATACAAAACAAAAGAAACAAAAGAAAACCGGGTCATTAAAAAAAATAATAATTTAAATAATAAAAATTGCTAGTCCACATAAAACTCACAGATCAACGGCACACCAGTATCCTGGAGAGCCCTCAAACATGGCAACGCGAAGGACTTCTGGAGCCAAGTAACCTGGCGTACCACAAACATCTGTGCCGATACACCACCAATGATTGACATGCAGATAACATGGAAACACAAGAGTTTAAGAATGCAACACACAAAAATTTAATTTAAAATATAAATAATAATACTAACCATATATAAATACACACAGAAATATAAATAGAATGAACACACAAAGTCACATTTCACTTTTTTTTTTTTTTTTTTTTTATAATACTTGCATACACAAGAATAAAAACCAGAGTATAAGATGAGGTAGAAGATAAGAGAGGAGTAGATCCAATACAACAAAATTCCCAATTACTGATGCTACCCATTAGGATTATTGGGAGCATAACAAGGTTAACCAGATGCTGCTAGGGATGACATATACAGACGTGCCATGCCCACTGTGAGTTTAATTAATTTATTGTCTTTACACATAGATGGGTCCACAAGTAGTATGTCACCAATGCTCCAATTACGAGTACTACCCATCTCATCCATTGACCCTCTTCCTTGGTTTCTGGAAATAATTTTCTGGTATTTTATATTGCTGTTATTACCTTTCATTGTTTGCAGGAAAAATGTATTTACTACCAATGCTATCAATATCACTGTTATTGTTTTCATTATATTCGTTGAAATCATTATAGAGTAACTGACATTTCTAACAGCAATATAAGATACCAGAAAATGATTTAAAAAATCAAGGAATAGGGTAAAGAGATGAGTCAGGTAGTAGTCATAATTGGATCATTGGTGACTTAGTACTTGTGTAACCATCTATGTGTAAAATGAATTACCCCCTTGGATCCGGTTGTGTCACAGAAATCATGGTGCTGATTATATGTGCAGTGGGTTGTGTATGTAGCCAACATCCTGTGTGTGTGGTGCGTAGGCCAGGCCTGCATGAACAGCCAGGAGCAGTGACAAACCCTGTGCCTCCCCTTTGCAAAGTAATTATGTATAAACTTTTATAGTTTTTTTTCCCATTTTCCAATGTCCATATTTGTCTTTTATTTGTTTTATCCAGATGGTAATAGCTTATTTTCCTTGCACATATCATCATTCTATGTAGTAAATAACTCAGTGGAAGAAAAAAAAAAAAAAAAAAAAGGAACATTTATTTATTTGTTCCCTTGTTTATTTTTTTTTTAATACAAATTTTCAATATTTCTTAATACAACCTACACCACTGATTACATCAGCCAGGAATACAATGTGCAGCATGGAAATGGTATCCTCCCTGGAGCCAGCATTCTTCCAGGCACTGCTTATGCATCTTATATTCGACATTTATTTATTGATGGGAATAATGCCAAAGCCCCCTTCTAAGCACCAAAGGAGTCACATCACACTCTAAGAGGTATGCGCACTCGTGGTGAGTCCTTTCCGTCACCCTGGCCTTCGCTCATAACAACAAGTTCATATCACCCAGCCTGTGGCCATTTTGTACAATGACAGTATGTTCATGTCACCTGGTCCTTGATCCAGATTTTTCCATGATATGACCATAACATCATCCACATTGTAGGGGGTAATTTAGTTAAACTTACAGTGTGTCTGGCGCGTATGAACATGCCATATCTGGCAGTATTGGGTTAGAGATACTTATGGTTACAGAGAATGCTCCCAAGTTAGTTA
>NW_020870059.1:672886-675386 GCF_003789085.1 Penaeus vannamei
TTGTCAAAAAAGTGTATATATATATAAGACTATTAAATATCATAAAAAACTATCTGCAGTATATAGAACTTCAGTAAGCATAAACATTAATATAAGGATGCTATGCAAACCACATATCTTGTCTTTTGGATTAAAATATAAAAAAAATCTTGGCACTGGGAAGGGCTGCAAAGCATCTTCACTGAGAACAGTTTCAGTAGATACTATTGTGTACTATTATACTATTGTTTCATAGATTTTTTTTTCTAAGCTTACCTTTATAAGAGAAGTACAAAAAGCAAAGAAGGACTTTAAAAAGGAGCATGCACAATATCAAGTTAGTCAGGATTAATCACAAACTACCAATACACAAACAGTCATCAATCTCAGTCATGTTTCCCTAAGATCCTAACTTTCAATGACCAACTTGTATTCAGATACTCAAGTTATATTTAGTATCTCAATTATAGCAAGTCAAACTATCATGGTAAGTTTCGTTGCCTTCTCCTCAACCCACTGATTACTTTCAACATTAATAAGATCATAGATCACTATTCATAAATTTAGACAAAGAATACACTTCAGAGTGGGCCTTCAAGATCAAAATCTCAAGAATCGATTACCACTACTTCACTCTTCAGCTAGTGCTTCTTCAATACACTGGGATTCTTTTCATAGCACAAACCTTCAGCCTGCCATTCCCTCATACTCACAAGTCAACTGGATGGCCATATCCAGGTGAACCCTCGATCATATTGCACCGCAGTAACTCAGGAGCTAGATAGCCTGGTGTTCCACACAGTTCTGCACACCAGAACCAGAGCTAATGTTTAATGTCTTGTATAACATGGATTAATTGAAAACACTGAAAACATGCCGTTTACAGAGAATTTCCTACCATAAACTTTGATGTACAATCTTTGATATACTTAAACTAAGATAAAAGAATAAAACATACTGAACCATATCTTCATCTTTACTAGCTAATAACTTGTTAATACCAGTTTGCCTACGTACACATACACTCATTCAATCATACTGTCTATATGAAGCAGGTACAGTAATCTCCCATCTTTGTAAGATGAGATATAGATAGTGAACTGAGTATAATTATACTAAACAACAATAACAATAACAAAACTGATTACATCTACAGCAGTAAAGTAAGGTATTTAATAAATCTTTCACATACAACAGGTGAAAGCTTAATAGATATCTACTATACTGATTAGAATTTTACAAACTCTACAGCACCTATGTGACCTCCATAATAATCACTGTTTTTCTTTATTTAAAGGGCAATACTCCTTTCACCAAAAAGGATCAATCTCAATATAAAATGACTATTCCTAAATTATTCTCCATGAACTGTCCTATAACAGCAAAAAATATCTTGTTTGTCCTAATGTTCTAGATATAGCTATACCTAAATTAATGTATTAATGAGATACCAATCAACTGCTAAGAATATTGAGTTCTTTCTACTAATCAGGGTCTTACTTGATTAGTTTCACACCTATATTTGTAAAAAGAAAAAAAAGTTCAGTCCCAAAACATCTTTGCTATAAAAAAAATATAAATATAATATTGATAATAAAAAATGCCCATGCCAAGAACACAAGATGCTTTGAGATATTACAGTAAATTCTCCAGTAACCAATTTTTTCCTTAATTGAAACTATCAACCCCCAAAAATTCTGATATAAACAGACACAAATTTGGTCTTAAAATGCTTTACAAAAACCTGAGTAAACATTGTTGAGTTTGAGACCTGAGCCCACTGCAATCTCATAAATTTCTTCAATAAACAATTACTTCAGTTCAAAGCTTTCTCATTTCGATATTTGTAATAAGGATAATTTGGATATCTTAGATACAATTAATTTTTCCACTTTTTCTCCTGTATATCACAAATAAATAAGTCTATGTGCTCTATCTTAACATTTTTAAGGTTAAAATAAATGTATATATATTCAAAGTTTAGTACAAAACTTGGTCATGAGCTACATATCTTACTTATTCCTCCAGGCAGTGTCAAAAGTACCTAAGAAATTTTTAAAAAGGACATTTTTTGTAAACACCCAAAACTTGTCTGTGGATCTTCCTTACCCTACTTTGGGGAAAAAATCGTTATATTCATAAAAGCATTTCTATAAAAGATCTCAAATCATAAACAAATAATTTTCATCACATCCAGTACTAAAATTATACATACATAATCAGCAGAAAGAGAAATCTTGTAATTTCAATTAGTATTTGGATAAAAAAAAAAAACTATATGCATCTGATATATTGAAGGCCAATATCTAAATCAATAAATCATCCCTTCATTATTAGAATGAATGGTGAAAAAGAGAGAGAGATAAAAAAAAAAGAATACCATAAATGAAATTCAATACACATGAGAAGTATGATAAAAGATAAAATGACAACCAACCTGTAAGTGTTTCACTAGGGGTTAAGACCTTTGCAAAACCAAAGTCTGTAAGTTTAATATTGTAGTTATCATCTAGGAGAATAT
>NW_020870059.1:687886-697886 GCF_003789085.1 Penaeus vannamei
GTTTTCCGATTTTATTTTCAGTTGAAATGCGTATCGAGCGCTCCTTTGATTACCTTAGATTTTTTCCAGTTACTATCTATTTCCCTTTTAATTCTCTTTTAGCTTTCTTCTCTCCTTTTGCAGCAATGTCTAGGATATGTTGCAAAAACTTCAAGCCAATCTATTTCGTTCACATTTTCTATGTTTCGTTCAGAATTGTTTTGGAACTTAAAATCTTTTGGCGGACACAAAACCTTTTAAAATAATAACAACATGAATACCCTCTATTTATGAATGGAAGAGACATTAAGTCAATGTGAATTTACCGGAATTGCTGAGTATTTCTTACTTATGATTAAAATTAGGATGTGTTAATTACTGAGNNAAAAGAGGAGGAGGAGAAGAAGGGGAGGATGAGGGAAAAGAAAAGAGAGGGGGCCGGATGAGGTAAAGAGAGAAGAACGAGGGGGGGAGGGGGGGGAAAAAAAAAAAAAGGGGGAGGGGGGAGGAAAAGAAAGAAAGGGGGGGCTACCAACCAGTTCGGAGGGCGATTGAGAGAAAGAGGTAATGAGAAGAGCAGAGAGAGAGAAGGAGAAGTAAAAGGAGAAGAGAAGAGAGAGAGAAGAGAGAGAGAGGAGAGGAGATGGAAGAGACGAGAGAGAAGAAGGAGAGAGGGGCGATGAAGAGAGACGAGGAGAAGAGGAGGAGAGGGCGATGAGAGAGAGAGAGAGAGAGAGAGGGCGATTTGAAGAGAAGAGAGAGAGAGAGGCGATGAGAAGGAGAGAGAGAGGAGAAAGAGAGGAGAGAGAGGGAAACAGAAGAGAGAGAGAGAGAGAGAGAGAGAGAGAGAGAGAGAGAGAGAGAGAGAGAGAGAAGAGAGAGAGAAGAGAGAGAAGAAGAGAGAAGAAGAGAGAGAAGGAGGGGAGAGAGAAGAGAGAGGAGGGAGAGAGAGAGAGAGAGAGAGAGAGAGAGAGAGAGAGAGAGAGAGAGAGAGAGAGAGAGAGAGAGAGAGAGAGGAGAGAGAGAGAAGGGGGAGAGAGAGAGAAGAAGAGAGAGAAGAGAGAGAGAGAGAGAAGAGAGAGAAGAGAGAGAGGAGAGAGAGAGAGCAGAGAGAGAGAGAGAGAGAGATAGAGTAGAGAGATAGAGAAGAGAGGGAGAGAGGGAGAGAGGGAGAGAGGGAGAAGAGGGAGAGAGGGAGAGAGGGAGAGAGAGAGAGAAGAGAGAGAGAGAGAGAAGAGAGAGAGAGAAGAGAGAGAGAGAGAGGAGAGAGAGAGAGAGAGAGAGAGAGAGAGAGAGAGAGAGAGAGAGAGAGGGCAGAGAGAGAGAGAGAGAGGACAGAGAGAGAGAGAGAGAGAGAGAGAGAGAGAGAGAGGGCAGAGAGAGAGAGAGAGGGCAGAGAGAGAGAGAGAAAAGGGCAGAGAGAGAGAGAGGGGGAGAGAGAGAGAGAGAGAGGGCAGAGAGAGAGAGAGAGAGGAGAGAGAGAGTGAGAGAGAGAGAGGAGAGAGAGCGAGAGAGAGAGAAGAGAGAGAGAGACGAGAGGGAGAGAGAGAGAGAGAGAGAGAGAGAGAGAGAGAGAGAGAGAGAGAGAGAGAGAGAGAGAGAGAGAGAGAGAGAGAGAGAGAGAGAGAGAGAGAGAGAGAGAGAGCAGAGAGAGCATAGAGAGCAGAGAGAGCAGAAGAGAGAGAGAGAAGAGAGAGAGAGAGAGATGAGAGAGAGAGAGAGAGGACAGAGAGAGAGAGAGAGAGAGAGAGAGAGAGAGAGAGAGAGAGAGACAGAGATGAGAGCAGAGAGCAGAGAGAGCAGAGAGAGAGAGAGAGAGAGAGAGAGCAGAGAGAGAGAAAGAACAGAGTGAGAGAGACTGAGTAAAAGAGAACAGGATGAGAGGGAGCGAAAGGAATATTGGGAAAAGAGCAGCTTCCCGGGTGCGCCGCGAAGCACAACATCATGCACGAAGGGGATAGTAAAGTGCCAAGGGAGGCGGCCATTAATATATCGTAAAGTTCTCTGATAACTTAGTGACGTCATACATTCGGAAGGGGGCTATAAAAGGCGCCGCCATACTTTACGGTCTATTACTTTTTTGAGTTTGGGTAGAGTGAAGGGGCCACGGGGGAAAAA
This sequence comes from Penaeus vannamei, assembly GCF_003789085.1. Taxonomy (NCBI): domain Eukaryota; kingdom Metazoa; phylum Arthropoda; class Malacostraca; order Decapoda; family Penaeidae; genus Penaeus; species Penaeus vannamei. The sequence continues at coordinate 689,984 of NW_020870059.1, forward strand.
AGAGGAAAATAGACAACGAGCACGGGACGAAAGAAGTGACGAAATAAACATAAACAATTACTAAACCAAAATAAAGAAAGGGAAACATGCTTATGTTGCTGTATATATGAGAGAGAGAAAGACAGATAGATAGATAGACAAATATATAGAGAGAGAGAGGAGAGAAAAGAGAGGGAGAGGAGGAAAGGAAGAAGGAAGGAGAGAGACGAAGAGGGAGGGGGGAAGCGAAGAGAGACGAAGAGGGAGGGGAGAGGAGGGAGAGGGGAGAGAGAGACGAAAGAGGGGAGGGGGAGAAGATGGAGAGGGAGAGAGAGAGACGAAAAGGGAGGGGGAGAGAGGGAGAGAGAAAGATAATATATATATTTATATATATATATATATATATATATATATATATATATATATGTATATATATATAATACATATACATACCATACATACATACATACATACATACATACATACATACCTACATACATACATACATACATACATATACATATAGATTATATATATATATATATATTTTATGTAATGTATGTTGTTATGTATGTATGTATGTATGTATGTATGTATGTATGTTGTATGTAATGTATATGTAATATTATATAATATATATATATATTATATACTTATATATATATATATAATATATATATTATATATATTATAATATATTATAATATATACATTTTATATATATTATATATTATATATATATTATTATATAATATAATATATATATATATTATACATATATAATATATATACATATATAATATATATATAATATAATATTATATATATATAATTATAAATATATATTAATATATATATAACATATATTACATATATATATATATATATATATAACATTATACTACATACAATACATACATACATACATACATACATACATACATACATACATACATACATACATCCATACATAACACCTACATTACATACTACATACACTACAGAGAGAGAGAGAGAGAGAGAGAGAGAGAGAGAGAGAGAGAGAAGAGAGAGAGAGAGAGAGAGAGAGAGAGAGGAGAGAAGAGAGAGGGAAAGGGGAGGGAGGGAGGGGGGGGGGAGGGGGGGAGGGGAGGGGGGAGGAGGGAGGGAGAGAGGGGAGGAGGGGGAGAGGGAGGGGAGAGGGAGGGAGGGAGGGGGGAGAGGGAGAGGGAAGGGAAAGGAGAGGGAGATGGGAGAGAGCGAGAGAGGGAGGAGAGAGAGGAGAGGGAGGACAGAGAGAGGGTAGTGAGAGAGAGAGATAGTGAGAGAGGAGAGAGAGAGATAGTGAGAGAGGAGAGAGAGAGATAGTGAGAGAGGAGAGAGAGAGAGGAGGAAGAGAGAGATAGTGAGAGAGGAGAGTAGAGGGAGATAGTGGAGAGAGGAGAGAGAGAGATAGTGAGGAGGAGAGAGAGAGAGAAGTATAGTGAGAGGAGAGAGAGAGATAGTGAGAGAGGAGAGAGAGAGGTGAGAGAGAGAGAGAGAGGTGTGAGGAGGAGAGAGAGAGTGAGAGAGGAGAGAAAGGAAGGTAGGAGGAAGGAAGAGACAGGAAGGGAAGAAAGTCGGTGGAATATAAAGACACAGATCCCCGAACCGCCAGAGAACGAGAAACTCAAGGGAAAAAGTAGCCCCACATCGAATAAAGGGGGGACGATCAGCTAAAAGCTTCACCGGAATTCTAGCAAACACAGCGTCGGGATGTAAACAAAAATAGAGTCAAGAGTTAGCTCCACTGTTTTCGCACGGTTAGAATGACAAAAAAAAGGAAAAAGTGAAATGGATATAAAGATCAGATCAAATCATCCCGCTGAAATTTTGCAGAGCGTCCAGCGAGCAGACAGCGGCTTCGACTCCATGCCTCGCCAAATTTTGTTGGAGATAATTGAAGTGGGCCACATTAATTGGATATTTTACATATAGAGCCGTTTGATTGGGAGCGGTGGCTACTGGACAGTTATAAAAAAATCATCAGCTCAGTACCTATTAGAGCCATGTAATAGCTCTCAAAGCCAGAGATACTAAGAGTTGTATTCCCAGCAGTGAAGAGCGAGGATGTCCGTGCACTCGCAGATCCAGTCTCCGATGGATCTAGACAAGACGGAAGTGTGGCATCGTCGGCGAGGAGAACCTATTCATCCAACCAGACTATAATATGTATTTCCCGCTCTGTTTCTTCAACAGTCAAACCAACTCATATTCACAGACAGACAGGTAGAGACCAGAGAATCGTATAAAGAAGTTGCCTAGCTCATGCTTGCACGCAAGAAAAGGTTGGGGAGCGATATATCCGTCAGATCGCCGCTACAATATCCCATCCAGCGAATCCGACCGCAGGCTCGCGCGTTAACCTGTAACCTCATCACGCGTGATCGGTGTACGCCCGAGGAATGGAACCGGCTCTGAAATCACGCACACCCGCAGGAACCTCTCTGACATCCACAACGTAATGGTAAACAATAGTGTACGACTGATAGAACTTGGGCTATCACGCAAAAGTTGTTGAGTCAAATGTTTCGTAACTGAAGTGTATATATCAGAACAACTATCACCGGAGGTAACGTTCAGCATACGAAGCACTCAAGGCGAAGGTCACCTTCTCCAACGGTCAACAACGTTACACATTGCGCTTTTGGCATGCAAAGGTTAGGCCGCCAGTCCACAGGTCGAACTTTAATGATAGCCCCAGCCTCCGAGAGCCACGAATTATCGGGTTGGAGTGCTAGGTGAACAGCGCGGGTCTGACGTTCCTATCCACCCTCGTCTCCACTCGACGCTATTCCTATTCTCGTGTCGTCTCTATTCCCCATCTTCTTCACCATTTTCCTGTCTTCACACCACATCCGCCTCAAGATCAGGCTCTCCGCAGCAAGTCCTTCCTGCTCTCCTCCGTCGTTTTATTTCTTCCATTCATCACCTTGACAACCTCTCTCTCTCTTAACCGCGATGATGCAACTCCCTTACCTCTCATTCTTTGATCTCAAGCGCATTCTCTTATCCGTCGGCTTCTGCCTTTCAGTCCTGTCTTCCATCCCACGTTCTCCTCAATTCAGCTTTCCTTCTTTGGAGTTCGCGTCTACTCCAGGCTTCCATTACTGGGTCTCTCCGAATTTCTCTCTCTCTTCTCTTCATCCTGCCTTGCGTTCCCCGGTCTGTACGTTCAACCTTCCCTCTACAGCATCCGACGTTGGCAAGAACTACTATTCCCAAATGACTTCAAGTTCGCTTATGCTTGGGAGAACATTACGTAACTGGAATGGAACTATACAAACTCTGTTATACAGAATACGTACATAAATACTTGTCCACACTGTCGCTCTCTATATCTGACTCCGTCTATGTCTGTCTGTCTCTCACTCGCACGCACGGGCGCGCTAAGACGGCTCGGTTCACAGTTCCGTCAGACACCTGGCCGCGTGGGCACGAGAAAGACGTGTCGTAAACGGAGGGAATCAAGGCGCAATACAAGCGGAAAGCGACTTACGAAACAAGCATAAACTCCAATTTCCCGGCAAAGTCCTGTTCTGAGCTTTGGCAGCAAATAGGGGAGGGGAGGCGAGGGGAGCGAACACAGTGTAGGGAGGAGCAGGTAGAGAAAGGGGCCCCGTGTAACAGTGACAGGGAGGTGTGGGGAAAAGAGGCGCCGCCTGACCAGGAGGGGAGGGGAATGGGAAGGGCTTGTGTGGAAACCGATGATGGGACGCGCCTAGTAGTTATCAGTCACGTCGGCCTTTTGTTTCTAGAGCCGGGTTCTGCCCGAACATTAACGTCAGAAATTAGCCGAATTGGAATGGAAGTGAGTTTTGTAATTCACACGGACGACCGGTCTAGGTGTGGGATGATGTGTGTGCCGGTTAGAACTCTGTCATGGCGCTGACTTGGGCAATTCATCGCTCGGTGCTTTCGGAGGGGCAGCTTCGAACATCTTCAATGTTCCTCTCTGTAAGATTGCTGCGCGGCGCGACGTCTTGCATCTAGATGATGGTATCAGGAGTAACGGCGCGCACAGAGGAGGTAGTTAGGCGCTTGGATCAGATTAGGTTGTATTTGCTATCTGTCATGCTATACATGTATCAATACATAATACATTATACACTAGGAGATCGCAATGTCCGGGCAGCCTGCTAGGTAGTAGGGAGCGGTGAGCCGCTATCACGCACCACACACCGCACAACATCACACCGTGAGCACATATAAGTTATATTATTAATTAATTATACTGCTAGTATAATATATAGTATAGGTGAGGTAGGGTGGGATAGAGTGGCGTGTGATCACTGTGGTGGCGTGAGTGTGGTGTGGTGTGATCGGTGTGTCGCGTTGGGTGGGGATGTGTGTGTGGTGTGTGTGTTCGTGTGTGGTCGGTGTGTGTGTGTGTGTTTGGCTGTAATGTGTCGTATATCGTATGAATCAAATATATTAATATTCAATATGGCTTTATACATAAATATATAAATACACAATGAAAGTTAAACATAATGCTTATATGCAATTATATGAACAAGAAAATGTACATATCATATTATATATATATATATAAGGGAGTTCTATAATATAGTAATACGTATATTATGTAATGTTCTGTATGTATGTATGTATGTATGTATAGTATGTATGCTAATGTATGTATGCTAGTATGTAATGGGTAATGATTTGGTTTTGTTTCTTCATGTTTGTTTGTTGTTGTCTAAATATATATTAAAACACACTATACTATATATCAGTAATATAGTACTATACTATTATAATATATACAATAATTATACTTATAAATATTATAATATATATTTATATAATATATAATATACTTATATATACTAAATTACTATACTATATATATCATATATATACATAATTAGACCATTAAAAAGCATGCAAATAATTTATATATTCATCAATATATCATACCATATAATTCAAATATACATATACAAGGTATACGTATTTAGTATGATAGACATACAATAACATTTATATAAACACATACATTTATTCAAACAAAAGTATACGCATTTATATAAACATATACATATATATTATATATCATAGATGTGCACATGTGTATATGTGCGCGCGCGCGCGTGTGTGGTGCGGAGATGTGTGTCTAAATGTATATGTAAATGTAAAAAAATATGTATACCTATCTATCTATCTACATACATATTACTGGACTAGAACTGTTCACCTGCAGTTCCTGCACCTGTAAATGAAATGCGGAGGGACGGCACCGTAGATCACGCACAGGTTCGCTCTGACTTACAGCTGGCCATAGATTTTTATGTATTTGCATTAGTTTGAGCAACGGCGCAGAGCCCGGGCTGGGTGGATGGAAATGTAAGTGTGAACGAGTTTAAGCATCTGCGTTAGGGAGATGGATGTAAAAGGGCGGCAGAGAAGGGCGGGAAGGGAAAAGCGTTGAAACAAGGGCGTTGGAACCGAGGTGGCGCGTCCAAACACGAGGGCCAACACTCGGCGTGGGTACCTGCCCCAGGTACACTCCTGAATCCCAGTAAATGTGTAACCTGGTTGGCGCTTCTGTATCCATGGCGACGGCACGAGCCCGCTGGCCCAGCCGGGAATATTTTTCTTTCAACTTTGAATATTCAAGTGGCTTTCTAATCCTTTTTAACAATTCATGTGGAATAACAGGCATGGATTCTGATACATAATGTATGTTTAACACCGTTTTGTTTGTGCCACGTCTATTATACAATTATGCTCAGATATACTGCATGCACGCAATCATATATGCAATATAATGTTATATATAATATAAACACACACATAATATATATATATATATATATATATATATATATATATATATATATATATATATATATATATATATATATATATTACACACACACATAATATAGTATATATACATATATATGTGTGTGTATGCATGTATGTGTGTGTGTGTGTGTGTGTGTGTGTGTGTGTGTGTGTGTGTGTGTGTGTGTGTGTGTGTGTGTGTGTGTGTGTGTGTGTGTGTGTGTGTGTGTGTGTGTGTGTGTGTGTGTGTGTGTGTGTGTGTGTGTGGCGAACGCACATTAAACACACAGTGGACAGGTTCCCAAAGTCCATAGCGCGCTACATGCAGGTCAGACACGCTCCCGGGATCACAGGTAAACCTTAACTAAGACGGCCATCACCTACCACCTGTCGTAGTCCTCACCTGCACCTTCATGCAGGCTCACCTGCTACGGAAGCACGCTCACTCACCTGGAAATACAGAAAACAAAACGCATACGATTAAAATGTGCCAAATAAAAATCGGTATATTAAGTTTCCCAATTTTCTTAATCTCCCCGGGCCATTACCTAAATGAGCCCCGATGAATTATTCACCGACTCACCTTTTTTCTTCGCTTTAGCACTGCGGCAAATAATCGTCAGATCGAGATTAATGTAGCCTAAGCTAATGAGGAAATGGCATTTAGGTGCTGTCGCGGGCGGCCATGAGAGCCAGCGCGGAGGCCACGGTTATGCCTCTCTTCCTCTTCCTCTCCGATTCCCCTCCTGAACCTCAGCGGGAGGCAGTTGAAATATAATCTACCAAAACACGAGGAAACTAAAGGGTCAACAAAAGAAAAGAAAACAGACGAAAGAAAAAATTCAAGAATGTTGACTTGCTGATGACTGCGCCATTATGGTCTTGCTTGTCTTGAGCTAAGTACACACCTCGTGTCTCGCAAAAAAATAACAGGCGAAACCTTGGCTTCATTATACTTTGCAAAATTTACTAACCGAGATGTTCTGTAAATCATGTGGAGAAAGAGAGCAAATACTTGGAAATTAATGCCCCCATCCTGAGCGCCAGTCCCCGGCGGCCTCAGACCCACGGCCCATTTCGAAATCTTTCCACCCTGTCTCTTTCTCTTCCATCACTCCACTTTCTCTCTCCCTCTGCTTCTTCCTCCATCATCTCTTCCTCTGATTCTCGTCCCTCTCCCAACCTTCTTTCTGCTATCATGGCGGCTTCTCTTACTCTTTCGATCACCCTCCATTCCTCCATTCTCTATACCATCATGTCCCTTTCCTACATTTCATATATTTTTGCGCTCCCTCTTTTTATTTATTTATTTCTTACCTTCTCTCTCTCTCTCTCTCTCTCTCTCTCTCTCTCTCTCTCTCTCTCTCTCTCTCTCTCTCTACACACACACACACACACACACACACACACACACACACACACACACACACACACACACACACACACACACACACACACACACACAATTTCTACCACCCACCACTCCGGTTCCCCACATCCCTCAACATCTATGAAGTTATTTTCTTTAGTCACATCAGAAGCTGAAGAGAAAAAAGACTCGACTCCGCCAGGAAGCCCAAGCCAGGTGTGTTAGTCAAGAATCCCTGATGATAAGCTTTTGGCAACAAAACTTTGAAAATAATTAAACGACAAAAATCATCCGCACTCCAACGCGTAATATATTTACGTTTGCTGACATTTTCATCAGTGCAGAATTTAAAAAAATTATCGAGCTTAAAAAATATAAGGATTAATCAAAGGATTAAAAGATTGTAAAAAAAATATATATACACATACGATACAAGGGGACGATAAAATCTGGGGAAAAAACTGGACAAAGGCAAAGTCCCCTGAATATGAGAAATACCAGACCAGAATTTGCTGAGAAACCGGTCGTTTGGAAAAAAGAAATGAAAAAAGAAAAATAACGGAAACGAACATAAAGGCGAGATGGAATTGCCATATGAAACAGGGAAGCGCCATGCGGACTAGTGTTTGGAGTGCCAGATGGAAGCTACAATTTGGAAATGTAATTCTTCAAATTCACATTATGCTAAAAATAAGAGTTATGTCAATAACGACGACGAGAATGAGAAAGATGATGAAAAATACC
>NW_020870059.1:710014-722514 GCF_003789085.1 Penaeus vannamei
TATATATATATATATATATATATATATATATATATATATATATATATAATACATAATATATATATATATATATATATATATAATATATTATATATATATATATATATATATATATATGTATGTATATAAGACACACACACACACACACATACATATGTAATATGTATGTATATTTAAAACTACAATAAGTCATCTAAAAATGAACTCCTTAAAATTCATGAACGTCCAATCAATCTTAATATTCTGATAATGTGTCTTTCGCTAGAGAGAGAGAAAAAAAAACTATCAGGATATTCTCTTTGATTCTCTTATCGCACGACAAGAAAAAAACATAATTCTTTTCATACAGAGACCCGACAATCGTATTAAGTTTATTCTCGGTTCATTATGTATGTGTATATGTATGTATATATATATATATATATATATATATATATATATATATATATATATATTATATATATATATATATAATATATATATATATATGTGTGTGTGTGTGTGTGTGTGTGTGTGTGTGTGTGTGTGTGTGTGTGTGTGTGTGTGTGTGTGTATACATATATATTATATAATATATATATATTATATATATATATATATATATATATATATATATATATTATATAGAGAGAGAGAGAGAGAGAGAGAGAGAGAGAGAGAGAGAGAGAGAGAGAGAGAGAGAGAGAGAGAGAAGAGAGAGAGAGAGAGAGAGAGAGAGAGAGAGAGAGAGAGAGAGAGCGAGAGCGAGAGCGAGAGCGAGAGAGAGAGAGAGAGAGAGAGAGAGAGAGAGAGAGAGAGAGAGAGAGAGAGAGAGAGAGAGAGAGAGAGAGAGAGAGAGAGATGTTCATCCATACATATATGTACACACAGGCACACACACTCACGTACATACAAACACCCACCCACCCACCTACCGACACAACACACACACACACATACAAACACATGTACAAACATTCGAATACTTCTACACATATTCAATACTCTATTGTGAGAAGCGGGAGCCGTTAGGGTCAATTTTTCTCGCTTAGCTATGCGGCAATCACCCTTATCTGCCTGCCTTTCTGGTATCCAGCGATATCCCGTCAACATGCTAGGCGGTTTCCTCAGTTGAAGTCGAGGTTTTGCAATTTTGTTTTGCTTATCTGCCTATTTATCCTCTGTTTTGTGTGTTTGCAAGCGCAGTCTAGTCCCGCAAGCAGTGCGTGCAAAAGCGGGCGAGGATTTTGCACAAATATGGGATTGCAATTTGTTTGTCGTTTTATGTTTCTTTGTGTGTGTTTTGTGTGGGTAGAAGTCTCTCTCTCTTCTCTCCTCTTTCTCTTCTCTCTCTTTTCGCGTAATCATCTTTCTCTCTCTCTCTACTCTCTCATCCTCTCTCCTCTCTCTTCTCTATTCTCGTCTCTCTCTCTCTCTCTCTATCGTCTCTCTCCTCTCTCTCTCCTTCTTCTCTCTTCATCTCTCTCTCATCCTCTCTCTCCTTCATCTCTCTCTCTCTCTCTCTCTCTCTCTCATTCCCCCTCTATACATATGAATGATATTATATATATATATATATATATATATATATATATACATATATATATTAATATAATATATATATATATATATAATATTACATCGGTAATGAATTGATATGAACTTCCATTCGCGTAAATGAGAAAGTGAGGTTTGCCTCATGATGTGTATGATGATGTAACAATAACATAAAAAGCACTTTGTCGAGAAGTTCGTGAGTAGAAAGAAAAAAGATATCAGTTTTGTCTGTGTTTCTCTCTCTCTCATCCTTTTCTCTCTCTCTTTCTCTCTTTCTCTTCTCTGTCTCTTCTCTCTCTCTCGTCCTTTCTCTCTCCTCTCTCTCTCTCTCTCTTCTCTCTCTCTTTCTGTCTTTCTCTCTCTTCTACTCTCTCTCTTCACATCTCCATCTCTCCTCGATTCCAGTCTCCCTCCTACTCTCTCTTCCTCCCACTACTTCGCTCTCGCCTTTCCTCCTCCTCTCTCTCTCTCCTCTCTCCTCATCTCTCTCATCTCTCCTCCTCATATCCATCTCATCTTTCTCCATCTCCTCTCTCTCTCTCTCTCTCTCTCTCTCTCTCTCTCCCCTCTCTGTTTCTTCACCTTCGTCACCGTCTGCCAGATTCTGCCCTCTCCCCGCCCTCTCCTTTCCGTCTCCCTCTCTCCTCCTCTCTCTCCTCTCAGTCCTCTCTCACTCTCTCTCTCCTCCTCTCTCTCCGCCCCCTTACTCTCCTTACCCTGGCCTCCTGCTCTCTCTCTCTCCTCTCTAAGTCTCCCTCGCCGTCTCCCGGCGGGCCGCCCCCTGGCTCACCTTCTCTCTCTCTCTCCCGGCCTCTCACTCTTCTAGTCTCTCACCCTCCTTTCTATCTCTCTCTCTCCCTTCCACCCTCTCACCTTTCTCGTCTCACGTACCGTCTCCTTTTCTCTTCTCTCCTCTCCTCTCTCTGTCTTCTCCCTCATCTCTCTCTCTCGATCGTCTTCTCTCTCTCCTCATCTCTCGATCTCTCTTCTCTCTTCTCTCTCTCTCCTCCTCTCTCTCTCTCCTCTCTCCCTCTCTCTCTTCTCTCTCTCTCTCTCTCTCTCTCTCTCTCTCTCTATCCTCTCTATCTTCTATCTCTCCTCTCTCTCTCTCTCTCTCTACCTTCTCCATCCCTCATCCCTCCCTCTCTATCCTTATCCATCAATTTTCCCTCTAACCTCCCCTTTCTCTCCCCTTCTACCATTCCCTCCTCTCACTCGTCTGGATCTGAAAGGCACCCCATTCTTTGAGGCACTAATTGGCACAGTCTTTCCCCTATAATCATTAACGTACTCGATTTATGCATAAAAAGGCGTGCAAATGTCGATTTCGTTCTTACGTTCTACATCAATGATTTGATATTATAATCACAAGGGACTGTAGTGGGATATTAGATGATTTATTATTGATATCCACTTTATCCATAAACGCAAAAGTGACACGGAAGTTAATGAACAGAGTAAGAGGTTGGAAGTATAGTGTGTCTTGGACGTATAGTGTCTGTTGTTGGGATGTTCTACTCCGGATTTTGCTTTGGGTTTTACGTCAAAGAAGTTGGGATATTTTCATTTGAGAAAATTTAATTGAAATTGGGGTTATTTTGTTTAAGAAAACTTCATTGAAATCTGGATTATTTTATGTGAGAGAACTTTTTATTTTATTTATTACTTTACGATCAAAACCTAATTAATTCTTCTCTTGGAGGGAATAGATTCAGTTCGATATATCATGATTGTGAAAGGGATTGGAACTTACTTTTTATATTGCTATGCTCTCTGTCTGTATGTATGTATGTCTCTCTCTCTCTCTCTCTCTCTCTCTCTCTCTCCCTCTCTCCTTGCTCTCTTTTTCTCTTTAACCCCTTCTCACTTTTCCTATCTCCTCTCACCACCCCTTCTTTCCTCCTTCTCTTTACCACCCCCCCCCCTCCTCTCTCTCTCTCTCTCTCTCTCCTCTCTCTCTTCTCTCTCTCTCTCTCTCTCTCTCTCTCTCTCTCTCTCTCTCTCTCTCTCTCTCTCTCCCTCTCTCTCTCTCTCTCTCTCTCTCTCCTTTCGCTCTTGCTCTTTCTCTTTACCCCTTCTCACTTCTCGCGTTCGTCTAGCAATCTTGCGGACCTGCGTTCAATCCCACCCGGCCAGTGAGTGGTAACCCCGGCCACTCCTTGCCACACAGGGGGAGATTTGGGCAAAATAAACAGACAGTAAGCACAGCAAAGAATATCCACTGTAACTCAAATGGAATTAAACTAAATCTTTAAATCTTTAAGAACCCTCTCTTTCTTCCTTCCTTTTACCCCTTCTCCCCTCCCCCCTCTCTCTCTCTCCTCCCCTCCCCCCTCCCCATGCCTTCCTTCCCTCCCTCCCTCCTCCCTCCCTCCCTCCCCCCTCCCTCTCCCTCCCTCCTCCCTCCCTCCCTCTCCCTCCCTCCCTATCCCTCTCCCTCCATCCTCCTCTCCCTCTCTCCCTCTCTCCCTCCCTCACATCCTTGCCTCCCATACCCCACATTTCTCTTCCTCTTTTTTCTCTACTTCTCCCTTCCTCCCTCCTTCCCTCATCCCCTTTCTCCTTCCTCTTTTCTCTCTTTCTCCCCTCCTCCCTCGATTCACCCTTTAATCAAACTGATTTTAAAAAGTTTAAGGATTAATATTCCAGGAATTACTGTAATACGAGATGGAACATGAATTGATTAGAATATAGAAATAGTGAAAAATTGATTGAAGAGGAGGAAACGCAAGAGTAGGAGGAAAGAAGGAAGGAAGAAGGTAGGGAGGAGGGGGGAGAGAAACGCCAAAGAGAGAGAGAGACAGGAGAGAGAGAGAGAGAGAGAGACAGATGAGAGATGAGAGAGTAGATGAAGAGAGGAGAGAGAGAGAGGAGAGAGAGGAGAGAGAGAAGAGAGAACGGAGAGAGAGAGACAGATCACAATGAATTTAGACATAACTTTGCCTATTATATTCAATAATGTTCTTGTATCTCAAAATATTTCTAGGAGAGAGAAAACACCAAACTGATTTATGATGAAATGAGTATCAGAGGTTTCAGTAAGGATAATTAATTCCGTCGATACAGGGAGAAGTTGTATTATGCAACAACAACAAAAAAATATTGATGCTTTCACCTAATGATTGCAAGTTACTACAGCAAGCATCAGTCTTCCATTTTGAAATTTTGTTGGGATTAAAGTTTCCGCAATCTGAATATAATGTTTATTGAAAAGCAAGTTGTATAAAGAAGAGGAAATCAATATGATATTAATTAGATTTTTTAATGATACAGCGTAATAATGCATGATGAAGGAAGTATAAACTTACCAATAGATTGATGTTGATAATGAGGGTCGTAATAACAAAATTAGTATAAAAACCAATAATTTCTAATAATAGTATAATTGATGATAAGAACAACGAGAGCGATTATGGGTCAATGATAATGAAAGTAATGGTATTAATAATGATATAATAATAAATTGATAATAATGAGACATGATTATTACAATGGTAACTGTAATGGTAATTGATAATAGTAATAGTAATAATGGCTAATATAATGATAATAATATATATATAATGATCAAGTAATGGTAATAATGATAATGACAATAACAGTGGTTATGATGATAACAGCTATGATAATGGAAATAAATCGATATATAGCAAATGATTGAAATAATGATTAATTGACAAATGATAGTAAAAATAGTAAAGATCATAATGAAATAACACAACAGGTTAAAATAGTCAATAGCGATAATTGAGTGTAGTAATGATATAAATAGTAATGATGATTAATAATATTATAATATGGAAATGAAACTAATGACAATAATAAACACAATTAATGATAGCAATAGGTATATTAATGCATATGGATAATGGCATAATAAAAAGATGAATAGGTATGATAATGATAATGAAAACTATTATCATTATTATCAAAATAATGATAATAATAATTATAATGACAATAATGCTAACAATGACAGTAATAATACTGTTAAGGATAAAAGTAAATAATGACATGATAATTGATGATAATGATAATAATCAATAAGGATAATAATGATTGATGAATGATGTCATTGATGGCGCAATAAATGATAATAATTGTAACAGTAATAATGAAAAAATAACAATAATTATAATTATAGTAATGATAATAACAATGATAACTAGAGATTGAATAGTAGTATTAATAATAATTAATAATAACAATAATGATAATGATAATAATGATAACAAAATAAACAATCACACCAAACTACCAATGATGATAAAGATCAATAAGAACATCAATAACTCATAAACAGCACAATGATAATGATAAAAGATGATAACATAGATAACATACACATAAACAGATATAAAAAAAAAAATGATACATGAAAATTCATCTCTCGACCCCTCCCATAACGATTTCATTTTTCCTTCCTTCGTGTTCTTCAAAAGCAAGAACAGGAAACAAGTATCTTAGTGTTATTTATGGAACACGTAAAGTGAAGTGATGTTTTTCTGGGATATTTTGATAGCTGGATAAAGAGATGCCATAGGGGATTCTCCGAAGAAAGATGTGGAAGAGAGAGAGCACTGAGGTGAGACAGAGAGAGAGAGGAGGGTCAAGAGACCCTGACTAAGAAGAGAGAGAACGGAGATGAGAGAGAAAACGAGAACGAAGAGGAAGAGGCGCAGGAGACGAGAGAGAGAAGAGAGAGAAGAGAGAGAGGGAGGAGGCTTCAGGGCGAGAGAGGGACGACGGGAGGAGAGAGAAAAGAGAGAGAGAAGGAAGGAACAGAGAAGCGAAGAGAAAAACGGAGAGAGAGAGGAGGAGGAAGAGAGAAGAGAGATACCAAAACTGACCGGAGACGGAGAGCATGAGCCAGAGAGGAGAAAAGGAGAGAGAGGACGGAGAGAGAGAGACGAGACAAGAGAGAGAAATAGATAGACACAATGAATTTAGACATAAATTTTGTATATATCCAATAATGGTTCTTGTATCTCAATATATTTCTCATAAGTGACCAACATAAGACATAGTTCGTGACAACTTGTATATAAAAGTATATAAATGTTCATAGATAAAGCAGCATACCTGGCTCTTACATAACATTTTTTTTACAACAAAATAGCCTTTTAGATTGTCTGTAACCACAATATCGTATACCGCATGAAATAGATAACAATATAGCATATAGTACTCGACATACATAACTCCCCCCCCAAAAAAAAATACCTCTCTGTACTGGACGACTCGCTCTCTGTTTGTTTGCTATGTCTGTCTGTCTCTTTGTTTATTCTCTGCCTGTGTGTCTTCTTTCTTCTTTTCCTTCTGTCTCTGGCTCGATCTTTCTCTTTCCTCGTTCTCTCTCTGTTCTCTGCCTCTCTCTCTCTCTCTCTCTGGTGCTCTACAATACTCTCTCTCGATCTCTCTCGTACTTTCTTCTCTCTCTCTTTTCTCTGTTTCTCTCCTCTCTNGCTTGGGATGTTTCGCCTGTCCCGCCGAGCCTCCGTCTCCATACTTATGATCGTATTATATCTCGCGATGCCCGTCCTTATTTGCATCTCTTTTTCCAGCATTGTTTTCTTTATCCCTGTGACTTCCTCTTCCCTTTTTTTTCGTTCTGATGAATTCATTTTATCTTATGACGTTTGTCCCTTTTTCTATTCTTCCATCGCTTTCCACTTTCATTCTCATCATCTCACTTTATCTTCCTATTATAGTGTTTATTAAACTTTTCAAGATAAAATTCCTCTCATACTCAAGCTCTAAACATCAGGTGGTGATGGGGAGAGCAGGGGGGAGGGGGAAAGGGAGGGAAGAGAAGGAGAGAAGCAGAAGGAAGAGAAGAGAGAGAGAGGAAGAGAAGAGAGAGGGGGAGGAAGAAAGAGAAAGGCAAGGAAAAGAAAAAGATAGAAGGGAAAGAAAAGAAGAGAGAGGGAGAGAGGAGGGACGTGAAAGAAGAAGATAGGGAAGAGAAGGGAAAAGAGAGAAGGAGAGAGGGAGGAGTACATACCTTTAAGCTTATGTAATACCACATGTACCCAGACGCGTATTAACAAAAAAAAAGAAAAAAAAGAGAAGAGCCACCCACCATGACCTGTGGTCGACCCGCAGGCAATTTCCTTGGTGGGAAGAATAGATTATTTATCAATCAGCGAGGACCCACTTCCTCTGCTCGCTTACCCAAGTACTCACGTGTCAAAATATCCAAGTACTCAATTCTCTAAATACTCAAATACTCAATCGTCTTAGCATTCATGTACTCAAATGTCTAGATACTCAATAACTGTCCAAATACTCAAGGACTCACGTGTCAAAATATCCAAGTACTCAATTCTCTAAATACTCAAATACTTAATCATCTAAGCATTCAAGTACTCAAATGTATAGATACTCAATAACTGTTCAAATACTCAAGGACTCACGTGTCAAAAATTCCAAGTACTCAATTCTCTAAATACTCAAATACTTAATCATCTTAGCATTCACGTACTCAAATGTCTAGATACTCAATAACTGTCCAAATACTCAAACACTTGAACATCTACACACTCAAGTATCCAAATACTTAAATACTCAAATAGCTAAATATCTAAATATCCAATTACTCAAATATCTAAACATTTAAAAACCTCAAATACTAAAATATCCAAACACTCATTTGCCTAGACTCAAAAATCGAAACATCCAAACACCCAATATCCGAACACTCTTACACTCAACCACCCTAATGCACAAACACCCGAACACTTAAAATACCCTAATACTCCAATACCTAATACCTACGCACTCACACACACTCACGAATACTTAACTACCCTAATACCTACGTCACTCTCACATACCCTAATACCTAACTACCCTACTACCTACCCACTCACACACACCTGGATACTTAAATACCCTTAATACCCCAAACACCGAATCCCACCCAAAAGCAAGGAAACACGAGGCTATACGCACTCTAATCCCCGCCCCCCTCGCCCCCCACCCCTCCCCACGCCCCCGTCCACACCCCTCCCCCACGCCCCCCGCCCCCTCGAGTCCGATCTCCGCAAGGCCAAGCCATAAACCGGAACGCATGTTAGTGTGTTGCGAGGTCCTGTGCATAAATATGTCTCCGTGGCCTTACTTGGGCGCAATTTCTTAATGAAGCGAGTTTGGCGGAGAGGGGAGGAAAGAGGAGGGGAGGGGAGGAGGGAAGGAGGGAGGGAGGGAGGGAGGGAGGGAGGGAGGGGAGGGGAGGAGGGAGGGAGGAGGAGGGAGGGGAGGGAGGGGGAGGGGAGGGGGGAGGAGGGAGGGGAGGGAGGGAGAGAGGAGAGGGAGGGTGGAGAGAGGGAGGAGGGAGGGGAGGTGGAGAGAGGGAGAGAGGAGGGAGGGAGGGAGGGGGGGGAAGGTGGGTGAGAGGGGGGAGGAGGGAGAAGAGGGAGAAGGGAGGGAGGGAAAGAGATTGACAGAGAGATACACACACACACACACACAGACGAACAGACAGAGAAAGCGAAAGCGAAACAGAGAAAAAAAATAGCGATAAACCAAAGGAAACGAACACAAGCGAGAACATCAAAGGAAAGAGATAAAAAGCCCCCCCAACAGCAAGCAATAAGACGAGAGAAACACGCTCGTGATAAGGAACAAAGAAGGCGGAGTCTCAATGATCACCCCCTCCACCCCCCCCCTACGCACCGCCCCCCTCCCCGCCCCCCACCAAACCGCAACAACATGGCGGCAATAAATGGACTAATTACTCTCCGTTGAAGGTTAAGTCTCATTGGAAACAGGAATGAGGAAAGAATGAGGATAAAAAAAGGAAGAAGAGAAGAGAGATTGAAGCGGAGATGTGGTGAGTTCGGAGATTTGAGGGAGTGTATTGATTGGCGGTGGTGATGACTGTGATTATGGTGGTGGGGGTGGTGGTGGTGTGGTGGTGGTGGTGGTGTGGTGGTGGTGGTGGTGGTGGTGTGGTCGTGGTGGTGGTGGTGGTGGTCGTGTGTGGTGGTGGTGTGGTGGTGGTGGGTGTGGTGGTGTGTGTGGTGGTGGTGTGTGGTGGTGTGGTGGTGGTGGTGGTGGTGGTGGTGGTGGATGGTGTGGTGGTGGTGGTGGTGGTGGTGGTGGTGGTGTGAGGTGGTGGTGTGGTGGTGGGTAGGGGTGCGTGGTGGTGGTGTGGGGGTGGTTGGTGGTGACATACACACACACAACACACACAATATATATATATATATATATATATATATATATATATATATATATATTAGATATATATATAATATAATATATAGAGAGAGAAATGGAGAGAGAGAAAAGAGAGAGAGAGAGAGAGAGAGAGAGAGAGAGATGTGTGTGTGTGATGTATATATATGCGTAATATATATATATATATATATATATATATATATATATATATATATATATATATAATATTAATATATATAGTTCAATTCCGTATTCGAAGTTAAGCTGAATGAAATATTTCATTTTCTTCTCGTAGACACTGTAGTAGTAGAGAACAAAGGGTGTTATACCGAGACACAGTAAGCTCAGGAACACAAACACCGGGAGGGATGTAATGTCTCCAAGCCTGAGGATTCTTTTGGCAAGATTAGCAAGTCGAGGAGTGAGGAAGAATCTCAAGGTGACCCCCCAAGAAGCGAAAGTCTAGGAGCGTGTCAAGTCAGTCTTCAGAGGGAAAAGGAATTGTATTTTGCACGGGACAAGGTAGATGGCGAGAGAGGACACTGACAGGGAACGGAATGCGGGGAATCTCCCGAGCAGAAAATCGGATTCTACTTAAAGGGAAGTGAGCGTAGAATATTGTGCTTTCTTTCTTTCTCTCTCTCTTTCTTTCTTTCTCTCTCTCTCTCTCTCTCTCTCTCTCTCGCTCTCTCTCTCTCTCTCTCTCTCTCTCTCTCTCTCTCTCTCTCTCTCTCTCTCTCTATATATAATATATATATATATATATATATATATATTATATATATATATATAATATATAGGTCACCAACTTGTATGAATGTCGGGCGGAGGCCATGTCGCGGTGACTGTTCTGCGCGAGGTGTCCTCACATAACCTGGTCGTCCACTGACCTTACCGGCACTAATTGCTCTAACTTCCACACTACGAACAGATGGTCTTGCGTTTCAACGTTGCTTTCGGCCTTGTTATCTTGCTATTCTCTGAAATATTCAAGGAGTGAGATATCATCAACAGGAGAACTCAACGGAGCTCATTAGCACCCTACACCCGAGCTCTTTGTTGCATCGTCGTCAACGTCCTCGCATTGCATCGTCATGCAGGGCGATTGTGAAACCGATTGTTGACCACCATCTCTTCGCGAAGGAAAGGGACTATCACGACAAAGGAGGGGTGCGATGACAGGTCCTGTGGTGCCAGGGTTCACACGGTTACTAGGGAGGTTGTGAAGGGGCAAAACCTCATCCTCAGACGTCCTGCTGTCCCTTGGAAGACTGAGGTGGAGGAGAGACTGGCAGCCATGAAGGAACGTACTGCCTCTACAGCGGAGCCCATCGCACATCATGTAAACACATCTTACACCAAAGTTGAAGTCGGCTGGGTTCATTTAATCAAGGTCTATATAAGTATTTATATAGACCTTGGATTTAATACCAACGGTAGATATCAAGAGGACGCTGAGGCGAGTTAAGGTGCTGTCTCACTAGCACGTTTTCTATCATTTTTTTGACAATTTTCGGATTTTTATTTATTTTTTTTTTTTGAGCGAATTGTCGATTTTCCAGTCAGACGATAATGATCGTTTCCGTTTGAAAACATTTCCGTCAACTTTTTTTTCAGCCAAATCAAGAGCTATATTAGAGAATGTTTGTATTTATGTTAAATAAAATTATCGAAAACTTGACGGAAAAAGTGCTAGTGTGACAGCACCTTAAGCCAACAGGCAGGTGCGTCTGACCTTCAGCCATTTCAGACAACGTTAAGCGAAGAGGTCATCCTCCATAAAGAAGATAATGGGATGTTGATCCTCGCTGCAGACTCCGATCTGAAATTTCCAAGGACGACGGGCTTCCGGAGTTCGCAAAATATTTCCAAGAAGCCTATGCTAACCAGCCGATTCATGGCGACGTGGACATTCCAGGGAAACGTCCCTATCGACCCTGGAACATGTATGAACGAGTGAAGGATGAACTGCCTGAACAAATAATGCTTTGGGAGGATGGTACAATGGCTGCTCGACCCTCTTCAGCTGCCACAAATTACCCCCGAATCGCGAACACCGTGCAACTGACAGGAAGCATCCCTCGGGTCAGAAGAAGTACCAGCTTGTGTAAGAGGATAAAATCACTTATTGCAAAATTAGAAACTTTTATCCTTGTAGATTTGCAATATCTGGAGCAAATAGGCCAAGTAAGAGTAGTAATACCCACTAACAATAAAGTTATACTCATCACAAATATATTTTATTAATACCTAGAGAAAAAAAATGTGATATATGGTTTATATATTTGATATCATCATCATATATTCGATATAATGAATTATTTTTATTGTAATTTCAACAATTTCCTAAATCTGGTCTGACAACAGTGACACGCAACGTACTGACATAAATGACAACGTGACGTCCCCGTGACATTTTATCCACTTGCGAAACGGAAGCTATGTCACAGAGATGTGGCAACATTACTTCAGCCACATAGTTTCCCCGTGACATAATATCCTAGAACCTTATATGGTAGGCTCACTTATTCTCAAATATTCTAGATTTTTCATAATTCATTCTACATTTTCCTCTAGTAAACCAAAGAAAACTCTAGGATGGGGGAACATGCTTGTTCTGGATTATTTTTGTATGTATGGCTGAATATCCTATAACATGTCTGTCTATCTATCAAATCTATATCTATCTTTCTATCTATCTATCTACCTGTCTATCTATCTACCTATCTATCTATCTATCTATCTATCTATCTATATATCTATCTCTATCTATCTACTTA
>NW_020870059.1:725014-732514 GCF_003789085.1 Penaeus vannamei
TTATAATAAAACAACAATGTCCAATGTTATATTGCATTCATCAGTGTCTCATAATACGAATTTTCCAGAATTTAAAACAATGAGCCCTATGTAAATAAGCCACTATTGTGTTGATTTGAATTAGTGTTCCTTTTTTCCAATGTAATACAATCTGACAATCCTGATTATGTTGAGCTGGATCCAACAAAGTTCTCTAACATAATGAAGGATTGACAGTGGAAAAGGCAAAGGTGAAATGCAGTGATAGATATGAAAAAAATAAGACTGAAGAGAGCAAGATTTTTTTTTTCTAACAAACCTGAATTACATTATAAAAAGAACGTTTAGGAGTTTCTTAGAAGACATTTTTCCAGTACTTAGGTACCTAATATTTTTTTAGGATCCGAGAACTGTATTTCTAGCAATCCAGTTTCTTTTAAGAGAGAGAGAGAGAGAGAGAGAGAGAGAATAGTGTCGTATTTTAAGGACGCTTGTAAACAAAACTTACCTTTGATTTGATAAAACAGATTGACTTGGAAATGGCTTCATGGTAATGGCAGTCCCACATGGCCTTCTCGAAAAAAATCATAACCATCTAAGGATCTGAAAGCTTTAACAGCTTCTTTGATATAATCACGTGTGCCCAGATATTTTGTCACATCAGACCAGGAGACATGTGCCGTCTTTTCCAGCGGTTATGGCAAACGCGACACCTTTCGCGCGACAGGAATCGAGCAGATGGTAAATATTCATCGGGTTGCCAGATGCATTCCTACCTCGGTTATCTTTATGCATATCCGTATTTGCGCTGGATATCAATTACGCGGCACAACGTAACATAAGACATCTAAAGCTAGCTAGGATATTATTGCAAAATACTGTGTACCATTCGAAAAAAAATAACCAGTAAAATAAAACAGCTAGCGATCAACCGCAGCCATTCCCATTACGTCACAGAAGTGGGTGGAGCTTGTGTCTCGCCTTCGATCACGTGATATCTATAATTGGTCAGGTACGTGATCTCCTCTACACAAACAGCTGATTTCGAGTATGGATCCTCCAATTCCACACCGTTTGCAAGGGTTAATTTTCTTACCATAACACAATTTATCTGCACGTGAAAGTGGAAAATTATATACGATTCCTAATTTAAACTTGTTCACAGTACTTAGATCTTATAAATTCCTATCATAACACAATAAATCTTCATGTGAAAATGGAAAATATATTCGGTTCCCAATTTTAAACTCGTACACAGGACTTAGATCTTATAAATTCTTATCATGACACAATTAATCTTCACGTGAAAGTGGAAAAGAATATACGATTCCCAATTTAAAACTCGTACACAGTACTTGGATCTTATAAATTCTTACCATAACACAATTAATCTCCACGTGAAAGTGGATTATATTCAATTCCCATTTTAAACTCGTCCACAGTACTTAGATCTTATAAATTCTTATCATAACACAAATTATCTTCATGTGAAAGTGGAAATTGATATTCAATATCCATTTTAAACTCGTACACAGTACTTAGATCTTATAAATTCTTATCATAACAATTAATCTTCACGTGAAAGTGGAAATTGATATTCAATTCCCAATTTAAACTCGTTCACAATACTTAGATCTTATAAATTATCATAACACAATTAATCTTCATGTGAAAGTGGAAATTGATATTCAATATCCATTTTAAACTCGTACACAGTACTTAGATCTTATAAATTCTTATCATAACAATTAATCTTCACGTCAAAGTGGAAAAGAATATACGATTCCCAATTTAAGCTCGTCCACAGTACTTAGAACTTATAAATTCTTATCATAACAACATTAATCTTCATGTGAAAATGGAAATTATATTCGGTTCCCATTTTAAACTCGTTCACAGTACTTAGATCTTATAAATTCTTACCATAACACAATTTAATTTCATATGAAAGTGGAAAATAATATTCGATTCCCAATTTAAACTCGTACTCAGTGCTTAGATATAAATTCTTACCATAACAATTAATCTTCATACGAAAGTGGAAAATTATATTCAATTCCCATTTTAAACTCGTACACAGTACTTAGATCTTATAAATTCTTATCATAACGCAATTTATCTTCATGTGAAAGTGGAAAAGAATATACGATTCCCAATTTAAACTCGTAGACAGTACTTAAATCTTATAAATTCTTATCATAACACAATCAATCTTCACGTGAAAGTGGAAAATATATTCGGTTCCCAATTTAAAACTCGTAGACAGGACTTAGATCTTATAAATTCCTATCATAACACAATTTATCTTCATGTGAAAGTGGGAAATTATATTCAATTCCCAATTTAAACTCGTACACAGTACATAGATCTTATAAATTCCTATCATAACACAATAAATCTTCATGTGAAAATGGAAAATATATTCGGTTCCCATTTTAAACACGTTCACAGTACTTAGAACTTATGAATTCTTATCATAACAATTTATCGTGTGAAAATGGAAATTATATTCGATTTCCAATTTAAACTCGTCCACAGTACTTGGATCTTATAAATTCTTATCATAACACAATTAATCTTCACGTGAAAGTGGATTATATTCAATTCCCATTTTAAACTCGTCCACAGTACTTAGATCTTATAAATTCCTATCATAATACAATAAATTTTCATGTGAAAATGGAAAATTATATTCGATTCCCAATTTAAACTCGTCCACAGTACTTAGAACTTATAAATTCTTATCATAACACAAATTATCTTCATGTGAAAGTGGAAAATTATATTAGATTCCCAATTTAAACTCGTTCACAGTACTTAGAACTTATAAATTCTTATCATAACAATTAATCTTCACGTGAAAGTGGAAATTGATATTCAATTCCCAATTTAAACTCGTTCACAATACTTAGATCTTATAAATTATCATAACACAATCAATCTTCACGTGAAAGTGGAAAATTATATACGATTCCCAATTTAAACTCGGACACAGGACTTAGATCTCATAAATTCTTATCATAACAATTAATCTTCACGTGAAAGTGGAAATTGATATTCAATTCCCAATTTAAACTCGTAGACAGTACTTGGATCTTAAAAATTCTTATCATAACAATTAATCTTCATATGAAAGTGGAAAATTATATTCGATTCCCAATTTAAACTCGTACACAGTGCTTAAATATAAATTCTTACCATAACACAAATTATCTTCACGTGAAAGTGGAAAATAATATTCGATTTCCAATTTAAACTCGTTCACAGGACTTAGATCTTATAAATTCTTATCATAACAATTTATCTTCACGTGAAAGTGGAAAATTATATTCGATTCCCAATTTAAACTCGTTCACAGTACTTAAATCTTATAAATTCTTACCATAACACAATTTATCTTCATGTGAAAGTGGGAAATTATATTCAATTCCCATTATAAACTCATCCACAGTACTTAGATCTTATAAATTATCATAACAATTAATCTTCACGTGAAAGTGGAAAATTATATTCGATTCCCAATTTAAACTCGTTCACAATACTTAGATCTTATAAATTCCTATCATAACACAATCAATCTTCACGTGAAAGTGGAAATTGATATTCAATACCCAATTTAAACTCGTCCACAGTACTTAGATCTCATAAATTCCTATCATAACACAATCAATCTTCATATGAAAGTGGAAAATTATATACGATTCCCAATTTAAACTCGTTCACAGTACTTAAATCTTATAAATTCCTATCATAACACAATCAATCTTCACGTGAAAGTGGAAATTGATATTCAATACCCAATTTAAACTCGTCCACAGTACTTAGATCTCATAAATTCCTATCATAACACAATCAATCTTCATATGAAAGTGGAAAATTATATACGATTCCCAATTTAAACTCGTTCACAGTACTTAAATCTTATAATTCCTATCATAACACAATTTATCTTCACATGAAAGTGGAAAAGAATATTCGATTGCCAATTTAAACTCGTTCACAATACTTAGATCTTATAAATTCTTATCATAACAATTAATCTTCACGTGAAAGTGGAAATTGATATTCAATTCCCAATTTAAACTCGTTCACAATACTTAGATCTTATAAATTCCTATCATAACACAATAAATCTTCACGTGAAAGTGGAAAATTATATACGATTCCCAATTTAAACTCGTTCACAGTACTTAGATCTCATAAATTCCTATCATAACACAATTAATCTTCATACCAAAGTGGAAAATTATATACGATTCCCAATTTAAACTCGTCCACAGTGCTTAGATCTTATAAATTCTTATCATAACACAAATTATCTTCATGTGAAAGTGGAAAATTATATTAGATTCCCAATTTAAACTCGTTCACAGTACTTAGAACTTATAAATTCTTATCATAACAATTAATCTTCATACGAAAGTGGAAATTGATATTCAATTCCCAATTTAAACTCGTACTCAGTGCTTAGATATAAATTCTTACCATAACACAAATTATCTTCACGTGAAAGTGGAAAAGAATATACGATTCCCAACTTAAACTCGTAGACAGTACTTAGATCTCATAAAACGAACAGCCAGTTACCCAAACACGAAGAGGGACAACAAGTACCTCGTTATGTGCGTGTAGTTTGGCTTTGTTGTTACCGTGAAAGTGATCTATTGTTGAGCTCTCTTCCTTTCATAGGCTATTAATACTTTCCTAAGGCGAATTCCGTGAAGATTAATCTAAGAATAAGCCATGTTATGTTTTTTTCCTTTGATTCTTATGCTCGTTATTTTCAATTGATTTCCGATTTATAATTATTTTCTTTTTGATTCTGATGCTCGTTATTTCCAATTAATTCCGATTTATAATTATTTTGTATTTAATTCTAATGCTCGTTATTTTCAATTAATTCCGATTTATAATTATTTTGTATTTAATTCTAATGCTCGTTATTTCCAATTAATTCCGATTTATAATTATTTTCTATTTATTCTGATGCTCGTTATTTTCAATTAATTCCGATTTAGGATTATTTTCTATTTGATTCCGATGCTTCTTATTTCCAATTAATTCCGATTTATAATTATTTTCTATTTGATTCCGATGCTTCTTATTTTCAATTATTTCCGATTTAGGATTATTTTCTATTTATTCTGATGCTCGTTATCTTCAATTAATTCCGATTTATAATTATTTTCTATTTGATTCTAATGCTTCTTATTTTCAATTAATTCCGATTTAGGATTTTTTTCATTTGATTCCGATGCTCGTTATTTTCAATTAATCCCGATTTAAGAATTATTTCTATTTAATTCTAATGCTCGTTATTGTCAATTGATTTCCGATTTATAATTATTTTCTATTTAATTCTAATGCTCGTTATTTTCAATTGATTTCCAATTTAGGATTATTTTCTATTTAATTCTAATGCTCGTTATTTTCAATTAATTCCGACTTAGGATTATTTTCTATTTATTCTGATGCTTCTTATTTCCAATTAATTCCGACTTAGGATTATTTTCTATTTGATTCTAATGCTTCTTATTTTCAATTAATTCCCGATTTAATATTATTTTCTATTTGATTCCGATGCTTCTTATTTTCAATTAATTCCGATTTATAATTATTTTCTATTTGATTCTGTTGCTCGTTATTTTAATTAATTCCGATTTAGGATTATTTTCTATTTAATTCTAATGCTTCTTATTTTCAATTAATTCCCGATTTATATTTATTTTCTACTTGATTCTGATGCTCGTTATTTTCAATTAAACCCGATTTAGGATTATTTTCTACTTGATTCTGATGCTCGTTATTTCCAATTAATTCCGATTTAGGATTATTTTCTATTTGATTCTAATGCTCGTTATTTTCAATTGATTTCCGATTTATAATTATTTTCTATTTGATTCTAATGCTCGTTATTTTCAATTAATTCCGATTTATAATTATTTTCTATTTGATTCTGATGCTCGTTATTTTCAATTAATTCCGATTTATAATTATTTTCTATTTGATTCCGATGCTCGTTATTTTCAATTAATTCCGGTTTATAATTATTTTCTATTTAATTCTAATGCTCGTTATTTCCAATTAATACCGATTTAGGTTTATTTTCTATTTGATTCTAATGCTCGTTATTTTCAATTGATTTCCGATTTATAATTATTTTCTATTTGATTCTGATGCTCGTTATTTTCAGTTGATTTCCGATTTATAATTATTTTCTATTTGATTCTAATGCTCGTTATTTCCAATTAATTCCGGTTTAGGATTATTTTCTATTTGATTCTAATGCTCGTTATTTTCAATTAATTCCGGTTTAGGATTATTTTCTATTTGATTCCGATGCTTCTTATTTTCAATTAATTTCGATTTATAATTATTTTCTATTTGATTCCGATGCTCGTTATTTCCAATTAATTCCGATTTAGGATTATTTTCTATTTCATTCTGATGCTCACTATTTTCATTTGTTTTTTTTATAACAAAGACACAGAGACAGAGAGGAACAACACAATCAATTTACAATCAACACAAATTCCCTTTGCTCCGTCTGAACCAAAAAAAAAAAAAAATTGTTTAAACAGAATGCGCCACGTAGGAAAAGAGACAACAAATACCTAAATTTTTACGACCATTTCGTAAATATACCTTTTTNAGAGGGAGAACATGGAGAGAAAGGGGGAGGGAAGACAAGCTTGAGAAGAGAGAGCAGAAAGAAACAGAGAGAGATCGACAGGAGGAGATGAGAGAGACTGAGAGGAGAGGCAGATCGATGAGACGAGACGGATAGATGAGAGAGAGAGAGAGAGAGAGAGGAGGAGATGAAAGAGGAAGAGAGAGGAGAGGCGATGCGAGGCAAGAGAGGGAAGGAGGTAAGGAAGAGGGGCAAACCAGGACAGAATATATATAAACGAAATCAATTAAAGGAAAAGATAGATAATTAGTTTCCAGATCAAAATTTAATTAGTTGGACTTGCTTTTTGGAGAACGGGAAATTATGCCCAAATGTTAGCTTGTTTAGAGAACGAAGAAAAAATCTAGCACTCTCTTCAAAACAAAGAAAAAAAAACAGTGTGGTGTCTCAAATATACCGTGTTAAAGTTCTTAATAATTAAATTGACCCAAATCGTGTTAGAAGGATTAATTCTTGCGTCATTACCAGATGCAATTATAAAGATAATTATTGAGTATAGTTATCCCCAATTCAATTACCTTTGAATGATCCTTCTTATCTCTATCACACCAACAGACTAATAATACTAATCATCGTTCATAACTCGATCCATTTAATGCTGAAAAGGGAATCATTCCCGGGATTCGATCCTCTAATAAAAAGCTAAGAACAAAGCTATCAAAAGGACTCGCTTGAGAACTTCGAGCAATCTATCTTTTCCCGAAAAAAAAAAAAAAAATCTACAAAAAAAAAAAAAAAATAATTCCCTTTGACCAGATTCTATTAACTCTGTTTGAACGTGAGAGTGAGAATGCAGAGAGTGAAGAGAGAGTCAATTTCGACTGGGATTA
>NW_020870059.1:737514-740014 GCF_003789085.1 Penaeus vannamei
CTTTCATTTTTCACTGCTATTTTCCTGTTATTTTTCACTCCTATTTTCCCGGATATTTTTCACTGCTATGTTCCTCTTTTACTTTTCAATGCTATTACCTGCTGTCATTTTTTTGCTGTAATTTTTCACTACTTATTCAACGAATCCCCTTGAATTTATTAGCGAGCAGGATATCAGTTTACATACGACTTATAATGCTGTTACAGTCGTTTTTGTTGTTTGTATAATTTAGTTGTTTTGTTGTAGTTGTAGTTATTGTTTTGTTTTGTTGTTGCTGTTGTTAAACAGGTTTTGTTTATGGGAACAGTTTAATATATATCTCGTGTAAACAAGCTGTATAAGACGCACACACACATACACACACACACATAAACATACACACACACACACATAAACAAACACACCCACACACTTACACACACAAACAACACACCCACCCCACACACTTACACACACACACACAAACACACACACACATAAACAAACACACACACACATAAACAACACAACCCCCACCCCACCCCCCACCCCCCACACAACAGACAAAGGTTCAAGGTCATCAATCAACCTGCCTCCCTTGATAATTGTTGACAGGTGAATTCAATTACCTGCTCATGGCTGGTGACAGATACGACCGTTGACGTTGTTGTTAGGTTGTTTGTTGTTGATGTAGTTGTTGCTTTTATCATTTAGTTGTTGCTTTGTTTGTTTGATGTTTGTAGTTGTTGAGTTACGTGTTTTTGTTTGTTGCTTTTTTTTATTTATTGTTTGTAGTTTGTGTTATTGTTTTGTTGTTTGTTGTTGATGTAGTTGTTGCTTTTATCATTTAGTTGTTGTAGTTGTGGTTATTTGTTTTGTTTGTTGCTGTTGTTGTTTGTAGATGTAGTTGTTGCTTTTATCATTTAGTTGTTGTAGTTGTGGTTATTGTTTTGTTGTTGTTGTTGTTGTAGATAGAGTTCTTGTTTTTATCATTTAGTTGTAGTTGTAATTATTTTTTGTTGTTGCTGTTGTTGTTTTAGATGTAGTCATTATTTTGTTGTAGTTGTAATTGTTATTATGTTACTGTTGTTTTTATTGTTATTGTTGTAGTTGAAGAACTCATCTACCTAATGTGATTTCGTA
Organism: Penaeus vannamei; assembly: GCF_003789085.1. Classification (NCBI taxonomy): domain Eukaryota; kingdom Metazoa; phylum Arthropoda; class Malacostraca; order Decapoda; family Penaeidae; genus Penaeus; species Penaeus vannamei. The sequence continues at coordinate 738,637 of NW_020870059.1, forward strand.
ATCATCAATAACTTTGTCAATGAAAGTGATAATTACAAATTCCAGTATGATCCTAATAAAGATAAAATGATGATAATGATAAAATTAGTAGCATTAATGATAATGACGAGAATTGTAGCATTAATGATAATGACGAGAATTGTAGCATTAATGATAATTACTATGAAGTAGATAAATGATGATGATAGGGATGATGGTAATGTTATTGAGAATAATGGTATTCTTAATACCAATCGTGATAACAATAATAATTATTATATAAACGTCTAGCTGTATATAACTAAAGAAACAGAAATAAAAATGTATAGATGCATACACAAGCACACACACACACAAACTCACACACACACAAGCACATAAACACACACACACACAAGCACACAAACACACACAAACACACACACACACAAGCTCACACACACACACACAACACACACACACACACACACACACACACACACACACACACACACAAACACACACATATAGATATTAGTGTTATTAGTGCTACCCCTGGCAGTGTCCCTAGAGCACCAGGTACTCTTCTGCCAAATTAAGTTAAAGATAACTGGAGAACTTACAAGACCCGACGTAAATGGACCCTGTACTTAACAAAAGGAGAAATAACCACGTCTAAAGCTCCAAGAATGGGCTCTTTGAGGTAACTACCCACTGTGAAGAACCCTAAGAGTGTTGTTTACAGGTTGTTAAGCAATTCCCTGTCTCTTGCCATAGCTTGGTGATAAAACTATTTTTTATTATTATTAGTGAAGGTAGTTTACCAGAGCTGCATTTTTAAAATTAATATGAAATAGGAGAGTAAGAAAAAGGAAAGTATTATTGTGTTCTGCAACGAACAATACACAGACTTTTAAAGATAAATCACAAGTACAGACTTCGACAACACACACACACACACACACACACACACACACACACACACACACACACACACACACACACACACACACACACACACACACACACAACACATACACACAAAAAAAAAAAAAAAAAAAAAAAAAAAAAAATAGATCCACTGATATCCCGTAAACACTATTGTAAGAAACCATTGTGTTAGAGTCTTAGGCTGGGAAGAAAGTTGCCTGGGAAAGCCACAGAAACCCAAGACAATGTTGCATTCAAAGACGCTACGATTATGCAAGATAATACAACAAAGATAAGGAAACTGGGCATATACAGCTGATTCCTCTCGTTGCATGCGCTGAATACAGAGTAAATATTAAAGATGTATAACCTAATCTACAAAATAATAAAATAATGAAAATGGACATAGCAATTTAGATGAAGAAAAGTCGAGAGAAAGACAAGATAAATCAGGACAAGTTTCAAAAAATGATTGATAATTATATGCAAG
>NW_020870059.1:745014-750014 GCF_003789085.1 Penaeus vannamei
AATAAAAAAAAAAAAAAAAAAAAAAATAAGAGAGAGAGAGACAGAGAGATAGATAGATAGATAGATAGAGAGAGATAGATAGATAGATAAGAGAGAGAGAGAAGAGAGAGAGAGAGAGAGAGAGAGAGAGAGAGAGAGAGAGAGAGAGAGAAAATCACCTGAGCTTTAACTTCTCCCTCAGAAACTTCGCAACTTGAATTCTTCAGTTTCTCTACCGCTGTTTCCACCTGCAAGTTCACTGCTGTTGAAGAATTTCACTTTTCCATTTTTTTTATTTATTTATTTATTTTCCTTTTTTTTTTTTTTTGATAAGTAAACATGAAAAAAGTAAATAGAGAAATACCAAAGTACACAAATGTATATTGAAAGGTTAGAAGGTGCGAAGACAGATCGACATGTGGATCAATATGTGGATAGATAGATAGAGAGATGGATAAACAGATAGATAAATACATAAACAAATAAGTAGAGCGATAGAGATATATTTAGATAGATAGATTCGCAGACCCGTGTATAGATAGATACAACTGGACATATAGATAGATAGAATTAGACATAAACTAACAGATAAGATATCTATATATGAACAGAAAAATAGACAGGTAGATATAAACAGACAAACAGATGATAGGTGATACATAGATGTAAAAAGACAGATAGACAGAATATGGTATAGATAGAAATGAACAGACAGATAGACAAGTAGATATAAACAGGTAGACAGAAAGACACAGAGACAGATAGACAGGTAGATGTAAACAAGTAGACAGACAAAAAGACACAGAGACAGGTAGACAGATATATATAGACAGGTAAACAGACAAAAGAGAAACAGATAGACTAATAGATATAAACAAGTAGACAGACAAAAAGATAGACAGGTAGATAGGTGGATATGAACAGGTAAACACGCAGAAGACACAGAGACAGATGGACAGGTAGATATAAACAGGTAGACACACAAAAAGACACAGACAGACAGGTAGATATAAACAGGTAGACACACAAAAAGACACAGAGACAGGTAGATATAAACAGGTAGACACACAAAAAGACACAGATAGATAGACAGGTAGATATAAACCGCCAAAAGACAGAGACAGATAGACAGGTAGATATAAACAGGTAGACACACAAAAAGACACAGACAGACAGGTAGATATAAACAGGTAGACAGACAAAAAGACACAGACAGACAGACAGGTAGATATAAACCATCCAAAAAGACACAGATAAGGCACCGTCCACCTCACCCGATCCTCGAAGTGCTGGCCAACCTCACACAAACCAGCAATGGCATAGGAATTCATCATCAGAATCTGAAGATATACATCCGTCTGATTCCCGAAGACGAGGAACCTGAAGAGCGAGCCTATGACCCCCACAACGGAGGCCAGGAGGACGGCGCTGGTGCCCTCGAAGAAGCAGGAGGCGAGGTCACGTCGGGTCTCGTCGACCTGGGTCATGGGTGACGTTTGAGAAAGAAAGAAAGAAGGAAAGAAAGAAATGGTTGTGGGTGAAAGGGAATGGTGATGTGAGGTGTGGAGGGATGTTTAGAAGTTTGGAAGTTTGGAAGTTACGTGATGGTGTGGGATATTTAGAAATTTAGAAGTTTAATGATCGTGTGGGATATTTAGAAATGTAGAAGTTTCATGGTGTGGGATATTTAGAAATTTAATGATACTGAGATTTATGAAGGGAAAATTTAGAAGTTTAATGATCGTGTGAGATATTTAGAAATTAAGTTTAATGGTGTGGGATATTTAGAAATTGAGTGATACTGAGATTTATGAAGGGAAGTGATACTTAAGATATCAAGGGAGGTTTAGAAGTTCCACGATACTGAAGGATAAGGGGAATTTGGAGAATTTAGTTGTTATCAGTCAACAATTTGAAAAAAGATAAGGTTTGTGGCTCACCTTCCTTATCCTCTTTTCCAGGAGAAGCAGTGAGGGTAAAGCCAGAGATGCACTCACTCCTTCTTCAGAAAGAGTTGGCGAGAGAGTCTCCTCCACAGCGTCGACGAGGTAGGCAGACAGAGCAACGGAGAGCGCCTTAAACAGGAGATAGGCGGAGAAACAAGAGTGTCCCCCTAGTACCGCGAACAACACCATAACGAGACGGTGGCCGAGGAGGGGGACTGAGGGGAAGGTGAGGGCGACGGCAGGGATCAGGAAGTCGAGGAGGAGAACCTGGAGGAGGATGAGAGGCGAGACCCCCCTTCGCTGGGACACCGGCTCTTCGAAAGGGGCAAAACGAGACAGAATGCTCGCCAGTTTCCGGCTCTTCGCCAGCAGGACGAGGTGCGGCTGACTGTATGCACACAAGTAAACCATTAGCGAAACCTTGTAGATGATCCCATGAAGATCGCTGCCTGTCCAATCAGACAGGGATATCCCACCCACCTGGAAAAGCACATAGACGCCGAACAAGCAGTATATCTTCATGAAGACGCACCAAGCGCATAACCAAAGGCTGAACCGTGGCTGATAAGGAGGACCGGGCCAGGTATAAGGGAAAGAACCAACCAGCTGGAGACTCCACACGCAGAAGCAAATGACCCACTTGCAGCCCTGTTGACCCCACGACAAGCGGCGAAGCAACGACGGGATCTGGCACTTCATACCCACGATTGCGAGGAAGCAGACGAGGAGAAGGGAAGGAGTCCTTGGATACGGCAAAGCGAGGCTCCTTCTGCTCCTTCTGCAGAGAGGAGAGGCAAAGCGAGGCTCCTTCTGCTCCTTCTGCAGAGAGGGAGAGCTACGGCAAAGCGAGGCTCCTTCTGCTCCCACGCGCGCAGCAGAGAGGGAGAGCCTGCGTGTGTTCTCGTCTCCTTCTGACGGTGAACTACTGATCCTTCGAGCATAAAGCAACAGGGACAACTCGCCTTCAAACCCGATCTCCATGATTAAATTTTCTGAATGATGTTTTTTTTTTAGCGATTAATCATAGATTCTTATCATACGATCTGGTGGTCTTTCGTACAGCATTCAGCTAAATTATATTCGTCTTCGGTATGTACGTTTCCTGCCCGCTCCTCAGGCCAGCTTTTCATACAACTCGTTATCGATTTCACTTCGGAATTGAAGTAGTGGCATTCTTTCTTGATCAGCGAATGTATATCTTTTTTTTTTCACAAGAATAATAATGAGCTCAGGTTCCATCGAAAGAAATGATTTATATCCACACGCTATAGATTCGTTTCCGATCTTATCAAAGGCTTCTGTAATTAAGTGTCACATCCAGTAACAATCTTCGGAACTTCGGTCGGAATAGCATATCAATATTCATTTCTTTGGAAACATCCAGTATCGAATTACTTCCAACACAAATATATTGATGATTATTATGTTTATTAATCGCAATAAGGAAAAAAAGAGGACAATCATTATATTAATGTTCGATAATAATACAAAGGCGATCACGATTATGATGTTTAAGCAATTATGATAAAGCAATACCCATTGAGATATTAGCACTGACAATACTAATAAGAATTAGGTGATAGTTGAAACCAATTTATCGTAAATTTACCGTTTTATACCACATAATCCAACACACTTCTTGTTTATCATCCAAATCGTAATTTCGTAAATTTACCGTTTTGTACCACATAATCCAACACACTTCTTGTTTATCATCCAAGAACGTCTCTAAATATAAACAGACAGACAATATAGACAGAATAGAGATAGCTTATAATACCTGCATGTGCAAGTGAGCAGGTAAGAGCGAGTGTGTGTGTGTGTGTGGTGAGCGGGTGAGGGTGTGAGTGGGGTCTTTGCTGTCTGTCTGTCAAGTTTATTTGCTGAGGTTATTAACAACTTGCTTAGAGACGTTGTTAAGCCGCTTCATCCAGGTTTATTATGTCTGTTTGTCGACCAAAATGCACGATCAAATTATCCAAAAATGATTATTTATGAATCGTAGTCTAAGAGCTTGTTAATTCCAAGGTTATGATATATAAACTAATCATTCAGATATTCTAAGCTTCTTTAATTGGCTTATACTTGTTATTATTGGTAATAGAATGGAATTATGAAATTAATGTCACACAGGTCAAGGCAGACGATAAAATTAATCTAAATTCATCTGTTTTACACCCCCATGACCACGAATTGATACCAGTTGTCTTAATGTGGATACCAGAGTCTTATTAATATGTCTTAGTCCTTTACAATGAAGAAGCGTCTGAGGAACTCGAAATAGAATGACCTCCACGCGCCTCTCAACCCACGCTGGGTCACCCTGTAGTGGCCGGATTAGTGCTAATGGGTGACCTTCAGTCGTGAGTTCGTTTGTATAGGGCGGTGCGATAAATGTGTGTGTGGGCATACTCTCTCTGTGTCTCTGTCTCTGTCGTCTTCTCTCTTCTTTTTCTCTTTCATTTTTTCTTCTCTCTCTCTCTCTTCTCTCTCTCTCTCTCTCTCTCTCTCTCTCTCTCTCTCTCTCTCTCTCTCTCTCTCTCTCTCTCTCTCTCTCTCTCTCTCTCTCTTTCTTTTCTCACTTTCTCACTCTCTCTCACTCATTCTCTGTCCGTTTATATAAATATATATAATATATATATATATATATATATATATATATATAAACAAATATATAATATATATATATATATATATATATATATATATATATATATATATACATACATACATATACATATATACATATATATAATATATATATATATATATTATATATATATATATATATATATATATATATATATATATATAATATATATATATGTATATGTATGTATGTATTCTTCTATATACCTCTCGTTCCAAATTACATACACGCACATAGAAGGATATATGCATATAGATATATGTATATATCCTTCTCTGTACCTTCCGTTCCTACCCACGGGGGGTCCCCGCTCCCCCTCTAACCCCCGATGAGCAACGCACCCCAACGCATCTCACGCCCACGCCCGTCATTGAAGGCGGTAGCGCGGGCGGGAGAGACAGGCAGGTCCTCCCGTTCCTTGGTGA
>NW_020870059.1:788480-790980 GCF_003789085.1 Penaeus vannamei
AGGAAGATGATCGGTGACAGGAATAATACTGTAATCGAGCTCACGGCACACTAATAACGATAATAATAAAAACAGTTTTACCAATCATAATAAAGGTATCATATTCGAAGGCTGAATCTCCATAGACATCTGTAATCAGAATCTCTTCATAAACCCTAACCCGAGGGAAGAAAGTGAGGGAAGAGGGGAGTGGGAGCTAAAGGAAGGGAGAGGGGAAAAAGAGGGGAACAGGAGGGACGGGGAAGGGAGGAGTGAGAAGAGAAGATAAGAGAGGGGATACAGGGAGCAGAGGGAGAGAGGGGAAGAAAAGAAGAAAACAAAAAGGAAAGGGTGAAGAAAAGGGGAAACAGAAGGAAAAATGGGAAGAGAGGGGAGAAGGGGTGGAGAAAGGGAAAGGAGGCGGAGGGAGTGCAAAGAGGAAAAAGAAAGAGGAGGAAGAGATGGTGTTGAAGGGAAGAGAAATAAATGGAAAAGAGGGGGACGAAAGAGAATGGGGGAAGAGGAGAAGAAGGAAAGAAGTTGAGGAGAGGGGAAAAGAAGAGGAAGAAAGGAAGATGAAGGAAATTTTGAGGAAGCAAAATTGAGGAGAAGAGAAAAAAAAGAAGTGAAGGTGAAGGGAATGAGAGGAGACAAAAATGAGGAGAGAAGAAAGGAACAGAAAGAAAGGAAAGTAAAGGGAATGAGAGGAGACAAAAATGAGGAGAGGAGAAAGGAAAAGAAGGAAATATGAAGGGAATGAGAGGAGACAAAAATGAGGAGAGGAGAAAGGAAACAAAAGGTAAAGGGAAAAAGAGGAGGCAAAAGTGAGGGGACGCGAGGAGAGGAAGTGAGCGTGTACCCCTGTCGTGCCACTTGGCTAATGGTATGAATAAATGAGAGTAGGCTGGATTATTTATGTTTACTTAGGCCTATTGGGTGTCTACATCTTATCCCCTTCTTGTCGTGAGGGTAATCTGCATCAAGTGATTTTCGGTGATTTCTTGTTTTTTCTTTGATGTCTTTTGTTATGGTGTATTTTATTGATTTTTCTCTTTTTCGGTTTTTAGGTACTCTTTTTTAGCGTTGTTTGTGTGTTTGTTTGTTTGTTTGTCTGTCTCTATGTCCGAGTGTCCGTCTCTCTCTCTCTCTCTCTCTCTCTCTCCTCCTCTCTCTCTCTCTCTCTCTCTCTCTCTCTCTCTCATTTCGTCTGTGTGTCTCTCTCCCCCTCCTCCGCCTCTCTCTCTCTCTACGTATTTGAATATGTATATGTATGTATACGTATTTGTATGTGTGTTTTTGTATGTGTACGTATGTATGTATGTGCGTTTCTGTACATATGTGTACGTGTATATGTGTGTGTGTGCATATGTGTACGTGTATATGTGTGTGCATATGTGTATGAACGAATGAACATCTGTGTGGCTGTGCGTCCGAGCCAAGAATTTTGTTCAGCGACAGAACGATAACTGCAATAATTTCGATCTTGTTCTTGCAATGAGATGAGGTGTCCCGTAAACTCCCGAAAGAGGATAGGGTTGTGTGTTAAAAATGCCTAGGAGAATGTTTTAGCTTACTTTAAGGGCATTTATAAGTTCGAGTAGATTTTTACGCTTTTTTTTGTTCCTTAGTTAACGCTGATGTCTACAGGATTCATATAAGTGAATCCATATAATTCATATAAGTGTTAAAAAATGGCTAAGATAATGTTCAGCTTACTTTAAGGGCATTTATAAGTTCATGTAGTTTTTTTTTTTTTTTTTTTTTTTTTTTTTTTTTTTGCCTCGCTGAAACCCCGATAACTTGGATTCCTTAGTTACCGCTGATGCCTACAGGGTTAATATGAATATAAGTGACATGACACGATCCCAAATGCTGGAGAAATTACATACAACACCTCCCTACCCCCACCCCCCACCCACCCCACCCCCACTGAGGAAGCCGACTGCCGCAATAAACCTTCGATTTTGTTCTTCCAAGATGCATGATAGAATTCCCGGGGAGAATTTACCCCCGGGGCGTAATGATTTACAAATGAAGGATGGGCGGAAGTGGAGCTTCGCCAATTGCAGTCTTATTGCAGAGATTGCCAGCCGTTGATATACGAGAGAGAAAGAGTGAAAATATAACTCGTGTTCTGATCTATGTTTGGGTTCAGCGGCAAATATCAAACAGTATATGTTCCTTGTGGGGTTATCTTTGTCTTGTTACCGACAAGGATTAAACAAAAAAAAAAAAAAAAAAACAAGAAAAGAAAGAAAAAAAAAAGGAAAAAGAAAAGAAAAAACGAAGCTTGAGGCGATATCGACAACACTGAAAAGAGTGAAAGAGAGGAAGAATAGAAAGAGAGCAAGAAATGATTTTATAAGGGATGAAATATCGCTGAAAAAAAACATAGAAATGAACAAATTAATGGATGATATAGAATGTACCGAAGAAGGGGGAAGTGGGGTGGCTGGGTGGGGGGTGGGGGTTGTATGTAATTTCTCAAACATTTTGGATCACATGAAAGCACTTAAATTTA
>NW_020870059.1:798480-800980 GCF_003789085.1 Penaeus vannamei
AGCACTTGTCTCCGGTACACGAGGGGGTTCCTCTACGGGTTTCCTTTGTCTTCGGACCCGAGGTTCTCGCCCTTGGTTGACCCAGGATCCCAGGGCGTAAGATGCGAATGTCCCCGGGCTGGGAGGGATAGGGGTGGGCGGTGGGATTTGCGGGTGGTAATGGTTAATATATATATATATATATATATATATATATATATATATATATATATATATATATTATATATATTATATATATATATATATATATATATATATATATATATATATGTATATATATATATATATATATATATATATATATATATATTATATATATATATATATATATATATATTATATATATATATATATATATATATATTTTTTTTATTTTGTTGGTATTTTTTATTTTTTTTTTTCGATTGTGTCCTTTCTGTTGTTATTGTTGTTGTTGTTATTATTATTATTATTATTATATTATTATTATTATATTATTATTATTTTATCATTATCATTATCCTCATTATCAGTAATATTGTTATTGTAATTGTTTTATTGTCATCATCATTGTCATCATCATAATTATAATTTAATTTTCTTATCGGTATTATGTTGATGTTGTGATCATACTTATTATTATCACCATTATTATTGCTATCATTGTAATTATCATTACCATCATCATTCATTTGTTTTTACAATCATTTTTTTTTTAATTTTACTGAATTCAGGTATGAGCGGTTCTCAGTGTTCTCAGTATTTCTAGATTTTGTTATAATTATTACCGTTATTATCATTATGAATATCATTATTGGTAGAACAAGGTAGTGTGTTTTTCCATTCATCATCATTATTGTTACTGCGGACGTTATCATTATCATCATTACTACTATTGTTAGTATTATAATTGATAATAGTAAAAATAATAAATAGTTGTTTTCATTATTTATTATCATTGATACCAACACCCTTCTCCTGCTTATAAACACACATCCGGTTCTATATTTACTTTCCTGCTCTTATGGCGTGTACAATCTTTTAAGTTCATTCATGCGTGTTTGTGTTTGTCTGTGTCCATTCATATCCATAATACCGTTGTTTTTTTCCACTGGCGTAGCACAATAATAACATTATATTGTATAGAAATATAGCTTCTTTTTGTTGTCTCTTTTCAGGTAAGTTCTTCAAAACAAGCGAGGAAAAGATGGATGCTGTTCTGTGTTTAGTCTCCAGGTATGGAAAGTGTGTTTTGTCTGCTGGGATAGATTTTTTTTTTTGCCTTTTCTTCCTTCTTTTCGTATGTCTGTCTGTTTGTCTGTCTCTCTCTTACTTTTTCTCTCTCTCTCTCTCTCTCTCTCTCTCTCTCTCTCTCTCTCTCTCTCTCTCTCTCTCTCTCTCTCTCTCTCTCTCTCTCTCTCTCTCTCTCTCTTACTTTTCTTTCTTTTCTTCTCTCTTCTCTCTTCTCTCTCTCTCTCTCTCTCTCTCTCTCTCTCTCTCTCTCTCTCTCTCTCTCTCTCTCTCTCTCTCTCTCGCTCTCTCTGTATATCTCTCTCTCTATCGTTCTGTGCGTCCCTCTTCCTCTTTCCCTTTGTATCTCGTTCCGCAAAATACAAGGCAATATGCGTGGCTTTCTCACCGCCTCTCGCTCTCCCGTCTTCTCGGAACCCTTCTCAGCATATTGGCATTCAGAATATGTGTTTTGCGTAAACGCGTACAGCACACGGACGCACACAAGAACGCGACGCACACGCACACGACACGGACACGAACATAGACATAGACATAGACACCACACACGGACACGAACACCCACCCACACACACTCAAATGCCTGTATGTATGTTATTCCCACACATACGCACAGGAGCTTACACAGTATCGGTGCAGCTGGGGAGAGAAGGCAATAGTTATTGGCAGCAAGGAATAAAATCTCGGTTTCACGGCCATCTCGCCGCCCCTTTCGCTGGCCCAGCTACCAGGTCTCCCGACGCCCCCTGCCACAGCCCTTGCGCCCAGCCCGGACACCGTCGCCGCCTCCGCCCTGCCCTCTTCTCTGCCTCTGCCCCTGCCATCGTCCCTACTATGACCCGTGCATCCAACCCTGATTCGATCACCGACCCCCCCTGCCACCGACCTTGTCAAGGGCCCTACCAGCGTCACCCCCTCCGCCCTGCCACCGCCTCTGCCACGCCCTGCCAGCGGAGTCGAAGAGGCAGACTCACGGCGCCGATCGCCTCTTATTTCGCGGGGCGCCGCTTCCTCGGCCGCCACAGCCCCTTCCGCCGCCTCTCTGAAGGGCAGATTGACTCGACCAGCGGCGGAAAGGGAGGGGAGGAGGGGGGAGGAGAGGGGATGGAAGGAGTAGGAGGAGAGGGACGAGGAGGAGGGGGGGTAGAAAGGGAGTGGAAGAGGGTGGGGGAAGGCTAGTAGGAAAGAGGACGAGGAGGGGGATGGGAAGGGGTAGGAGGAGGGGAGAGGAAGAGGGGGGGGAAAGGGTAGGAGGAAAGAGAGGAGAGAT
>NW_020870059.1:805980-808480 GCF_003789085.1 Penaeus vannamei
TTTTTTTTGCTCTTTTTTTTTTTTTTTTTTTTTTTAATATTGCCAATTGGATTTTTCTTTCTTTTTTTTTTTGCGTGTGGCTTCGTTCCTGATTTCCTTCTCTTGTTTTTGAATAGGAAACGGAAGGCAGGGAGAAGGGGGGTGGGGGACGCAGAGGTTTGAGGAAGGGGGGGAGACGGAAGAGTGGAGGAAGGGGAAGAGGAGAGAGAGAGAAAGGAAAATGGAGAAGGGAAGGGGAAAGAAGAATGAAAGGGAAAGTGGGAAAGGGAAGGGGAAGAGAAAGGATAAAAGGAAGTGAAGGAGAAGGGGAAGGGAGGGGATAGGGAAAGGAGAAAGAAGGGAAGGGCAGTGTGCAGGAAGGGAAAGGAAAAGGGGAAAGAAGAAAGGGAGGAGGGAAAAGGAGAAAGGAAAGGGAGAGCGAGGGAAAGGGAAAGAGGAAGGGAAGGAGAGGGAGAAGAATGGGAGGAAAGGGAAAGGAGAAAGGGGTTGGCGGAAGGGAGAGGGGAAGAGCGAATGGGGGAAAATGAAAGATAATAAGAGTGAGAGTGTTAGCGAGGCGAGAGTAGAGGTGAGAATGAGAGTTTGTGAGAGAAATATCAAGCATTTCCATGTAGTAGATGAATATAAATATGTGTGTATGTGTGTGTTTATGAGCGTGTGTTGTATGATACGTGTGTTGTCTGTTATAGTTTTTGTGTGTGTGTTTATGACGTGTGTTTGCGTGTATGTTTATGAGCGTGTGTGTGCGTGTGTGTTTATGAGCGTGTGTGTGCGTGTGTGTTTATGAGCGTGTGTGTGCGTGTGTGTTTATGAGCGTGTGTCTGCCTGAGAATATGCGTGCGCATGGTGTATATCCCTGTACCCCCCCCCCCCTCCCGCGCGTGTAGATGCGTCAACACTCACTCCCCGACAGCGGCCACTTCCCCCACTCTCCCTCTCTCTCCCTGCCTTTCTCGCGCCGCCTCAGCCCCGCACCCGCCCTCAGGTTCCCACGCCCATCCTTAGGTTCCCACGCCCTTCCTTAGGTTCCCTACCCCTTCCTTACGGTTCCACCGCCCCTTAGGTTCCACGCCCCCACTTAGTTCCTACGCCCACCCTAGGTTCCACGCCCTCCTTAGGTTTCCTACGCCCATTCCCTAGGTTCCCACGCTCCTTAGGTTACCACGCCCGCCCCAGGTTACCCACGCCCATCCTTAGGTTCCCACGCCCTTCCTTATTCCATGCCCTTCCTTAGGTTCCTTGCCCTCCTTAGGTTCCACGCCCCCACTTAGGTTCCTACGCCCATCCTAGTTTCCACGCCCTTCCTTAGTTCCTACGCCCATCCTAGTTCCACGCCCTTCCTTAGGTTCCCACCCGCCCCTAGGTTCCCACGCCCATCCTTAGGTTCCCACGCCCTTCCTTAGGTTCCCACGCCCTTCCTTAGGTTCCCACGCCCCTTCCTTAGTTCCCACGCCCCCCTAGGTTCCTACGCCCATTCCTAGTTCCCGCCCCTCCTAGGTTCCACGCCAATCCTTAGGTTCCCACGCCCTTCTTAGGTTCCCACGCCCGCCCCTAGGTTCCCACGCCCATCCTTAGGTTCCCACGCCCTCCCTTAGGGCCCTTCCTTAGGTTCCCATGCCCCCCCTCAGGTTCCCACGCCCTTCCCTTAGGCCCCACGCCCTCCTTAGGTTCCTACGCCCATCCCTAGTTCCCGCCCTTCCTTAGGTTCCCACGCCCGCCCTAGGTTCCCCCCCATCTTAGGTTCCCACGCCCTTCCTTAGGGTTCCCATGCCCTTCCTTTAGTTCCATGCCTCCTTAGTTCCCGCCCCCACTAGTTCCTACGCCCATCCCTAGGTCCCACGCCCTCCTAGGTTTCCCCCCGCCGCCCTCAGGTCCCCGAGAAGCCGAATGTACTTACCCCGCGCCCTCCTGAAGCACGCGCGCCCGCTTTATCCCCGAAGTTTGCTTTCAGGAGGCGATGAGACCGAACTTCTTCGGTCCATATACAAAATGAAGGAAGTTCGTGACGAGGCAGATCGGAGAAGGCCGAAGGGTGAGAAGGTGGAGAAGAGGAGAAGCGGTGCGGGAGAAGCGGTGGAGAAAGGGAGAAAGGTGGAGGAAGGTGGAGAAGGTGGAGGAAGGGTGAGGAAGGTGGAGGAAAGTGATGTGGAGGGAGGAAAGGTGTGGTGGTGGTGGAGGTGGTGGAGGTGGGGTGGTGGGGAGGGGGGCGGGGGGGTCGCAGGGGAGAGAGAGAGAGGAGGAAAGATGATGATGAAGGGTTGATTGAGAAGAATGGTAAGAATAATAACGTGTAAGAAACGGGGGGAGGGGGAGGGAAGAGAGAGAGAGAGACGAAGGAGTGGAAGGGAGCAGAGGGAGAGAGAGAGAGGAGAGAGAGAGAGAGAGAGAGAGAGAGAGCAGAGAGAGAAGGAGAGAGAGAGAAGAGAAGAGAGAGAGGGGGGGGGAGAGAGAAAAGAGATGATGAAGGTGATGAGAAGAAATGGTAAGGGGAATAAATAGC
>NW_020870059.1:813480-821993 GCF_003789085.1 Penaeus vannamei
ATGGTAGGCGATAAAAAGGGGGGGGGAGAGCTCGAATAACGGAATCAGAAGCTGAGTGGGTGTGCGGGCGTGTGGTGTGGCGGTATCGGAAGAAAAGAGAAAACGTCACTCAAAAAAAGTCAATGAAGTAACGAGACCCGGATGTATTTGCTGACGTCATCAGCGTGCGTTTTCGGAGATTGTATTGTCTGAGGTTTCTCTCTCTCTCTCTCTCTCTCTCTCTCTCTCTCTCTCTCTCTCTCTCTCTCTCTCTCTCTCTCTCTCTCTCTCTCTCTCTCTCTCTTATTCTTAGTTGATGTGCTGCTCGCCCCGCTTCCCCTCATGAGGTAGCCGGTGTCGGTACAGATAACACGGGGATATTAGAAAAGTGCTCGCGAGATCTCACAGCTGGGGCCGGCGCGTGGTAAAATGCCTTGTCCTTGCCCTTCTCTCTCTCTCTCTCTTTCTCCTCCCTTTCTCTCTATCCCACTTTCTTTCTCCTCCCTTTCTCTCTCTCTCTATATATATATGTACATATATATTTATCTATCAATCTATCTATCTATATGTATATGGAAAAAAATGTAAGAACGAGATTCTTCATATGCAGAATGAAATATATTTTTTTCCTGAATTTTAATGTAGGTAGCATAACCTAACAGTCTAATGGCTTGTGGGGTGGACTGAATTCATTCCTCTGTTGAATGTGTTTCAAATATACAACAAGGCATCATGGTGTGTTGTTTTTGCCATTAATGTTCTCAACCTTTTCTTATCGCCGTTCATAGGGCGAGAGTAGTACGTCGTCTGAATTATCACAGTTCAAGATAGAGGACTTCTGTAATCATGTTAATTCACTTATGTAGCTTTACAATCTATAATATCAGGGTGAAACACGACTTTTAATACCAACACTTAACATACCTATGCACTGGGCGAGTAGGACTTTGTCTGCATATTGCCTTCCCCCATTGAATTGGTAACATTTAATCCAACAAATCATTCAAGGATAGTCATTATAATTGACTCGATTTTATAACGACTAAATTTTGCTATATTGATATACCTTTAAAAGTATGAAAATATGTAAACAAATGTTCAGTGGAGTCCATTTACAATTAGAACCAACGCATCTTTTAAATGCCGAATCAATAACAATCTCGACACACACACACACACCACACACACACACACATATATATATATATATATATATATATATATATATATATGTATATATATATTATTATATATATGTGTATATAATATTTATTTATATACACACACAACACACACACACACACACACACACACACACACACACACACACACACACACACACACACACACACACACACACACACACACACACACACACACACACACACACACTCACTCACTCACTCACTCACATTATCACACACACGCATACCGCTAAACTCCTTGCCAGAACGAAATATCTCGAAAGCGCGACCTTAGCCACGAATAATGAAATTCGCGCGCATTCTGGGAACACGTAATGGAAAAATGAAATTCTTCTTCGAGGCAATTAAAGAGGTTTGAAATGCGAAAATTACGCCCACGCATCAAGTCGGAATCCGTGACATTTTGATCTGCTAAAACAAGCACGTGACAATGACGGATTGTATTTTTTTTATTGGTTTGTTGTTTTTCTTTATCAAAGCATTTGTTATAGTTAATGATAATATTAGTCTTTACAATAAACTTCGTCTTAAGGTTAATAAAGAAATAAAAAGGTTATTAATACTGATTGTTATCCCTGGAATTTATACAGACCTGAAAGACGTAATAAACAAAGAAAAAAAAGAAGAAAAGACAAGAAAGAAAGGAAATATTGCAAAGGAAAAATAGCATTCTTCATTATTTCTTCTGACACACTTAACGTCTTTTTTCGTTAAATAAAGGTTACTAAATAAAGGTCATATGTTACTGGCTAATTAACAATCTCAAAAATGCACATATTCTTCTAGGTTGGTATTGTCAAAGGAGCATTAATTCGCAGTATAAAAAGAGAGAGAGAGGGAAAAAAAGAAAAGAAAAAAAGGATATATTGAAATAACGGTAATAGCTTGTTTTAGTCCAGCTTGTAATGTTCTGAGAGAAATTAATTCGTAATTCAAATAGACTCAGACTAATCAAAGCCATGCGGGGTATTAGGCTTAGACAATGTTTTATGTTGTTTCTCATTTTGACTGTTTGTTTTAGCCATAACTTTTTTTTTTTTTTTTTTTTTTTTTTTTTCTTTTTCTTTTTCTTTTTTTTACTTTTTTTTTTTTTTTCTTTTTTTTTACTTTTACTTTCTTTTTTTTCTTTCACTTTTTTCTTTTTTTCTTTTTTTTTTTTTACTTTTACTTTTTTTTCCCCTTTTTTCCTTTTTACTTTTACTTTTACTTTCAACTAGAATTAAGATGTGAAATGTGGGTCCAGAAATGTAGAAAAGATCTTTAATAAAGTAAAGTTGTTAAAACTTGTACCATATTTTTAAAAAATGGAGGCTACTTTTCTTCGTAACTCTTTTCTTATTTTTCTCCATATTTTTTTAGCGTTTTCTCTCACATTAAGGGAAAGGCTAGATCAGTAGCAATTCGAGGAGGTGTCATGGCGTCTGTTTTGACGATTGTTCAAATTAAAATATAACCATTAAAATCGTTATTTTCCATCCTTTTTGAAAATTGAAAAGACCGAAACGATCGACCATATTCACAAAGCATCCGTAACTTTTGTGACGTCATCAAAATAAACTCCATGTGCTTTTTCCAAAAAAAAAAAAATTAGACGCCATGACTCCTCGAGTTGCTGCTGATATAGCCTTCCCCGCTATGTCTGTTCTCTCCTTTTCCCGTTTTCTTCCCTCCTTCTCTCCTCTTACGTGTCCTGTATTTATCCTTCTCGCCCGGCAGTTGTTAGGCCTACGCTTTTGTAAACATAGGCCTTGTGTAACTAACCGCTAATCTCCCCCCCCCTTATGGGCGAAGTATATTATCTTCTTTCTTAAGTTGATTTTCCTTTTTTCTTGTCTAAGTCTGTTTAGTTATCGACTACGTTTCTTTTCTTTTTTTGTTAGGGTGGACTACGTTATTTTATTTATTTATTTTTACTGCTGCCGTTTGTTGTGTTGTTTATTGCTTTACTTCTGTTTGAAGTCTTCCTTTTCTTTTCTTTCTCTCTCTTGCCTTCTTTCCCTTCTCTCTTTGTCTGTTGTCCGTTCGTTTGGCTGCTGTCTCTGTCTGTCTGTCTGTCTGTCTGACTGTCTGTCTGTCTGTCTGTCTTCTCTGTCTCTCTCTCTCTTCTCTCTCTCTCTCTCTCTCTCTCTCTCTCTCTCTCTCTCTCTCTCTCTCTCTCTCTCCCTCTCCTCTCTCTCTCTCTCTCTCTCTCCTCTCCTCTCCCTCTCCTCTCCCTCTCCCCCCTCTCTCTCTTCCATCCTCTCCCCCTCTCCCCCTCTCCTTCCCTCCCACCCTCTCTCTCCATCTCAACTGCTACTGCATGAATAATTGCTTCTCGAGAAACAGAACGCAACTGATGTGTACAAAAGGTTCTTGTTCGATGCTTGTACAAACGTCTCACACAGTACATTTTCACGGCGATAAGGACGCAAAAGCACATGCATAGACGCTTAAGTTCACGTCTGTTTGCATTTGAGAACTATAAGGTCTTCTTTCCCCTCCCCTCTTGGTCTACACGCATACAGACACACGTACACACACACACATGTAGGCTCGCCGCACACACACGCACTCACTCACTCACTCACTCACTCACACACACAACAAACAAATAAATAAACAAACAAACACAGAGCTGACACACACACTCAAAAAAATAAAAACACACAAACAAATAAACAAACACAGACACACACACACGCAACACACACACATCAACATCACATCCGCAAGTACAAACACACACTTTCCACCCACGCTGGTGAATATTTGCTCTCCGTTGATCATTTAAGCTTTGATTAATCTTGTTCATATAAACAGCGTAATGCCTTGCTTTCGTCTTTTGTTTTGATTTTGTTGATTTGTTTCTTGTTTGTTTATGTATTTATTTTATTCATTTATTTACTTATTTAAGTATTTATTTATTTATTTATAATTATCTAAGTACTGCATGTCGGTTAGAGTTATGCCTTGATTTTGTTTATATGTTTCTTGCTTATCTTTTTGTTTGTTTATGTATTTATTATTTTTATTTTGTATTTATATATTCGTGTTTGTTATTATTATTGATTTGTTTGTTATTTAATTTATTTGATTATTTATTTAAGTATTACATGCTGGTAAGGGTCATGTCTCGTCTAAATGTGTGTTGTATTTCTTCTTTAAGGTCACTCGAGACTATTCCAGAACCTGCGTCCAATGTTTATGTTTATCTCTACTCCCTTCTTCCTCTTCCTCTCACTTTTCCTATTTCCCCATTCTCTCTTTCCTCCTCTTCTACTTTCTCCCTTCTCTCTCCTCTCCTACTTCTCTCTCTACTCTCTTCCTTCTCTCTCTCTCCTCTACTTCCCCACTCTCTCTCTACTCTTCTTCTACTTCCTCCCTTCTCTCTCCTCTCCTGCTCAGTAAGTATTTTTGTGTTATGTTTTTTTCTTATTTTTTACTTTCTCTGCTATTTCTTCTTTATTTTGTTCTTTCTCTCTTTTCCTTTCTTTATTGCTCCTAGACTGCTATTTCTTTTTTGCGCTTTTCTCTTACATCTCTTTTTTCTCTCTCTTTCTTTATCTTCTTTCTAAACTTGTCTTCTGCTTTTGTTCTTATTCTTTCCTTTTTTCTTCTCTTTCTTTGTCCTGAACTTCTTTCTGAATTCTTTCCAGATCTCTCTTTCCTCTTATCTTTCTCCTTCGTTTCCTCTATCTTCTATAATTATCATCATTGATATCTTGCACACGTTTATTGCACCTTGACCTCCTCTCTCGCATCACGTATTGTTTTTTAAGACTTTAACTTCACTAATTATTTTTCTTTTCTCGCATTCTAGGTTATCTCGCTTTTTTTCTCTCTTTTTATTTTCATTCCTTTTTCGCAAATCTTTTGGCAACGATGAGGTTGTTGGGGATGGTTGCTTCTATTCAATTTTTCTGTCTGTCTGTAACGTCTGTCTGTCTGTCTAAGTATTTGGATCTGTCTATCAATCTTTTCTCTCTGTCTGTCTGTCTGTCTGTCTATGCTTATCTGTCTGTCTCTGTCTCTCTGTCTGGTCTATCTCTGTCTCTCTGTCTGTCTGTCTCTCTCTCTCTCTCTCTCTCTCTCTCTCTCTCTCTCTCTCTCTCTCTCTCTCTCTTCTCTCTCTCTCTCTCCTCTCTCTCTCTCTCTCTCTTCTTTCTTTCTTCTCCTCTCTCACTCACCCACCACCCCACCCACCCCCACCCACCCACCCATCCATCCACTTATTTCCCTCCCTCCCTCCCTCTCCCCCTCTTCCTCCCTCCCTCACTCACTCACTCCTTCCCTCCCTCACTCTCACTCTCTTTCTCTCTCTTCCCCCTCCTTTCTCTCTCTCTCTTTTATTCGCTCTTCCATCCCTATTCCTTTTCCTCCAAAATAAGTTGTTGTTGTACCGTCCGCACAGAATATATTTCCCACATACTATTTTACGTTGTCTGACTTCCTGGCTCAAGGCTTTGTCACTTTCTATATATTTTTATGTAAAGTTTCTGAAGTTTATAGATTCCCTTAGTTGTCTTTTTTATGTTGGTTTATGTATGTTTCACTTGGGTTCTATATGTGTGTTTGTTTGTTTGCGTGTATGAATTTCTTTGTTTGGTGTACTTGTCTGTTTGTCTTTCTGTTTCTCTTTTAATTTTCTTGTATTGTCTTCTCTTCTCTTTCTTATTTTCCCCTCTCTCCCTCTACTCTCCTTGCTCTCACGTCTCTTTCTTCTTCCCTCACACCCTCACTCCCTTCCTTCCTTCCTCTCTCCTTCTCTCTTCTCTCGCCTCCTTTTCTCTAACCTTCTCCCACCTTCTCTCTCCTCTCCTGCTCCCTTCCTCCTCTTCTCTCTCCTACTTCCCCCCCTCCTCTCTCTCCTCCCTTCTCCCTCTTCCTTCCTCTCCTCCTCTCCCCGCTTCCTTCCTCTCTCCTCCTCTCTCTCCTCCCTTCTCCCTCCCTTCCTCTCTCTCCTCCCTTCTCCTTCGAACTCAAGGGCGCGGATCCTTCCAAGTGATTCAACTCGCATTTGAAGTCCTTCCGAAACCCCCGGAAGGACAAAAATGGACCCCGAGCCCCTGCCGCTCTCGCGCTCAATTTCTCGGAAGATAATTTCTATTCTGATGATATGATGGATATAATCCGAGTCCATTTCTTCTCTCCCTTCTCTGTCTCTTTCTCTCTCTCTCTCTGATTTCCTTCTCTCTCTCAAGATTCTCGATTTCTCTCTCTCTCTCCTCCCTCCTCTCTCTCTCTCTCTCTCCCTCTCTCTCTCTTCCTTTCCTCTCTCCTCCTCTCTCCCTCCCTTTCTCCCTCTCCTTCTCTCTCCTCTCCTCCCTCTCCCTCCCTTCCTCTCTCTCCTCCCTTCTCCTCCTCCCTTCCTCTCTTCCCTCTCTCTCTCGAACTCAAGGGCGCGGATCCTTCCAAGTGATTCAACTCGTCATTTGAAGTCCTTCCGAAACCCCCGGAAGGACAAAAATGGACCCCGAGCCCCTGCCGCTCTCGCGCTCAATTTCCCGGAAGATAATTTCTATTCTGATGATATGATGAATATAATCCCGAGTCCGATTTCTCTCTCTCTCTCTGTCTTCTCTCTCTCTCTCAAGATTCTCGATTTCTCTCTCTCTCTCTCTCTCTCGTTTCTCTCTCTCTCTCCTCCTCTCCTCTCTCTCCCTCCTCTTCTCTCTCTCTCTCTCTCTCTCTCTCTCTCTCTCTCTCCTCTCCTTCTCGATTTCTCTCCCTCTCATCTCGATTTCTCTCTCTCTCTCCTCCCTTCTCTCTCTCTTCCTTCTCCTCCTCTCTCTCCTCCTTTCTCTCCCTCCCCTCCCTTTCTCCTTCCCTCCCTCTCTCCCTTCTCTCCTCCCTTCCCCTCCTCTCTCCTCCCTTCTCCTTCGAACTCAAGGGCGCGGATCCTTCCAAGTGATGAAACTCGTCATTTGAAGTCCTTCCGAAACCCCCGGAAGGACAAAAATGGACCCCGAGCCCCTGCCGCTCTCGCGCTCAATTTCTCGGAAGATAATTTCTATTCTGATGATATGATGAATATAATCCCGAGTCCCGATTTCTCCTCTCTCTCTCTCTCTCTCTGCTCTCTCAGTTCTCCTCTCCTCTCTCATTCTCTCTCTCTCCTCTCTTCCTTTCTCTCTCAAGATCTCTGATCTCGATGAGTCTCTCTCTCTCTCAAGATTCTCTTTCTCTCTTCTCTCTGAATTTCTCTCTCTCTCAAGCATTCTCGATTTCTCTCTCTCTCTCAAGATCTCGATTTTTCTCTCTCTCCTTCCGATTCCTCTCTCTCTCTCTCTCTCTCTCTCTCTCTCTCTACTTACCTTCCTACTCATCCTCCTCTCTCTCCTCCCTTCTCCTCCCTTCCTCTCTCCTCCCTTCTTCCCTCCCTTCCCTCTCTCCTCCCTCTTCTCTCTCCTCCCTCCTCTCTCCTCCCTGTCTCCTTCGAACTCAAGCGCAGGATCCTTCCATAGTGATTCAACTCGCCATTTGATGTCTTCCCCGAAACCCCACGCAAGTGACAAAATCGACCCCGACCCGCCCAATGCCCCTGCGCTCCGCCGCTCAATTTCCCGGCAAGCAATAATTCTATTCTGCATCCCTATGCAATGAATATAATCCTGAACCCGATTCTCTCCTCTCTCTACTGCTCATCTTTCTCTCTCTCGCAGCATTCTCGATTCTCCTCTCTCTCTCAAGATTCCGATTCTCTCTCCTCTCTCTCAAATCTCGGATTCTCTCTGTCTCTCAAGATTTCTCGATTCGTCTCTTCTCTCTCCTCCCTCCTCTTCCCCTCCCTCTCTCTCCTCCTTACTCCCTCCCTTCCTCTCCCTCCTCTCTCTTCCTCCTCTTCTCCTCCCTTCTCCCTCCCTTCTCTCTCCTCCCTTTCTCTACTCCTCCCTTCTTCTTCGAACTCAAGGCGCGGATACCTTCAAGGTGATGCAAGCTCGCCATGGTTGCTTATCCGAAAACCCCCGAAGGACAAAAATGGACCGAGCCCCTGCCGCTCTCCGCGCCGGTCAAATTTCCCGTAAGATAATTCTATTCTAGCATATATTGAGAATATATCCTGAGTCCCGATTTTCCTCTTCTCTCGTCTCTCTATCTCTCTCTCTCAAGATTCTCGATTTCTCTTCTCTCTCTCTCTCTCTCGCTAGTCCCATTTCTCTCTCGCGTCTCTGCATACTACTCTCTCTCTCTCTCTCTCTCTCCTCTCTCTCTCTCTCTCTCTCTCTCTCTCCTCTCTCTCTCTCTCAAGATTCTCGATTTCTCTCTCTCTCTCAAGATTCTCGATTCTCTCTCTCTCTCCCCCTCTCTCTACTCTTCCTTACCTCCTCCTCCTCTCTCTCCTCCCTTCTC
>NW_020870059.1:829630-837130 GCF_003789085.1 Penaeus vannamei
GGAGGGAGGGGAGGGAGGAGGAGGGGGGAGGAGGGAGAGAGGGAGGGAGGGAGGGAGGGAGGGAGGGAGGAGAGGAGGGAGGGAGGGAGGAGGAGGAGGCGAGGGAGGGAGAAAGGAGAGATGGTAAGAGTGAGGAGGGTGGAAGGGAGAGATGGAGGGAGAGAGGAGGAGGAAGGAGGGAGGTAGGAAAGGAGAGAGTGAGGAAGGTAGGGTATACATACATACATACATACCAGTATTCATACATACATTAAACATACATACATACATACACATACATAAAGTACACCACAAATTCATGCACACTTGCACCCATACCTAAACTGCCAATGAAACGAAATATCTAAGACAAAAATCTACCACCACCCATTAAAAGAATAATAATGATAATAACAATAATAAAATGATAATAATAATTAATAATAGTAATGATAGTAATAATAGTATAGTAATAATAATAATAGATAATGATATAATAATATAATAATAATTGATATAATAATAGTAATATAATATAATAATAATAATGATAATAATAATAATAATAATAATGATATAATAATAATAAAATAAAATAAATCACTTTCTGCCCCGTTTCCTTTCATCTACTTTATCCCATATCCCATCTACTACCACCCATTAAAAGAATAATAATGATAATAACAATAATAAAAATGATAATAATGATTAATAAGAGTAATGATAGTAATAATCGTAGTAGTAATAATAATAATAAGGATAATGATAATAATGATAATAATAATAATAACTGATAGTAATAATAATGTAATATAATAATAATAATAATAATAATAATAATAATAATAATAATAATAATAATAATAATTAATAAATAACAAATCACTTTCTGCCCCGTTTCCTTTCATCTACCTTATCCCATACCCCTCCCACCCTACCTAACCCCCATCCCCCCCCTCATCACCACCCCCCTCCCCCCATCGTGATCAAAATAGGCGCCGAGGGAACCTGTTGACGAAGAAGCTGATCCAGAAACGGCGACAGGGTGGGGGACAGTGAGGGGAAGAGAAGGGATGAGGGGAAGGGAAGGCGAGGAGAGGGGGTGAGGGGGTGAGGGGAGAGAAAGGGAGGGGTGAGGGGGAGAAAAGGGGGGTGAGGGGAGAGTGGGCGGGGGGAAGGGGAGGTGGTGAGGGAAGGAAGGGTGAGAGGGTGGAGGGAGTAGTGACTGGGGGAGGGGAGGGCGAGGTAGGAGAAGGGTGAGGGGGGATAAGGGAAAGGAAGGATGAGGAGGGAGGGGTGAGGGGAGAGTGAGGGAGAGAAGGGGTGAGGGGGGGCGAGGAGGGGAGGGAGAGAAAGGGTGAGGGAAGGGAAGGGCGAGGGAGGAGAGGGGTGAGGGGGATAAGGGGAAAGGAAGTGTGAGGGAGGAGAAGGGAGGTTTAGAGAGCGAGGGGAAGGGAAGGCGAGGGAGGGAGGGTGGGAGTGTGGAGGGGGGGGGAGGAGAAGGAGAGAGGGAGGGGGTGAGGGAGAATAAGGGGAAGAGAAGGGCGGAGGAGGGGAGGGTGGCAGTGGAAGAGAGAGATGGTGGGAAGTGAGGGGAGGAAAGGGTGGAGGAGGGGAGGCGAAGGAGGGGAAGGGAGGAGAGAGAGGAGAGGAAGGAAAAGGGTGGAGGAGGGGAAGGCGAAGGAGGGAAAGGGTGGGAGAGAAGAGGGGAAGGTGGGGGAAGGGAAAGAAAATTGAAGGAGAGGAGAGAGAGGGGAAAAGAGAGGGAAGGAGAGGAGAGGAATGGAAAGAAGAGGAAGGAGAGGAGAGAGAGGGGAAGGAGGGAAGGAGAGAGAGAAAGGGGAAAGGAGGAGAAGAGGAGAGAGAGGGTAAAGGAGGGGGAAGGAGAGGAGAGAGAGGCAAAAGAGAGGAAAGAAGAGAGAGAGGGGAAAAGGAGGAGAGGAAAGAGGGAGAAGGAGAGGAGAGAGACGGGAAAGGAGGAAGAAGGAGAGAAAGAGAGGGGAAAGGAGAGGAAGAAGAGAGAGGAAGGAAAAGGAAGAGGAAGGAGAGGAGAGAGAGAGGGGAAAGGAGGGGGAAGCGAGGGGAAGAGACGCGAGAAGGGTTTAGGAAGTCTAATTAAAATGTTGGCAACAGGTTCTTGTCGCAGCTTAAGAGCGATATTGCCTTGCTCTCTAATCCCTTTTCCTTCTCCTTCTCTTCCTCTTTCTCTTCCTTCTCCTTCTCTTCCTCTTTCTCCTCCATCTCCTTCTCTTCCCCTTTCTCCTCCTTCTCCTTCTCTTCCTCTTTCTCCTCCTTCTTCTTCTCTTCCTCTTTCTCCTCCTTCTCCTTCTCTTCCTCTTTCTCCTCCTTGTCCTTCTCGCATTTCTCTGTTCTCGTCTATTTAATTTTCCTCCGCCTCCTCCTCCTCCTCTTTGTATTATTAACATTATTTGTATTATCACCATTCTGATTCTTATAATGATAGTAATAACAACGAAAATAATAGAAATAGTAATAACGAGTGATAATGATAATAAAACTGATGATAATAATAATGATTAATACAAATTTGTTGTTATTTTTACTATTATTGTTATCATTACTATTATTGTTATCATAATTTTTGTCATTATTGTTATTATTATTATCATTATTACATGATGATGATGACGATGATGATTATGATAATTATGATTATGACTGTGATGGTAATGATAGTAATGATAATAATATGAATAGTAACGATAATGATGAAAATAATAAGGATATGATAATGATGATAATAACAATAATAATGATAATAGTAATGATAATAATATGAATAATAATGATAATAATGATAATGATAATAATAATAGTAATAATGATAGTAATAATAATGATAATAATAATGATAATAATAATAATAATAATAATAACAATAGCAATAACATTTATAACATTAATAACAATAATGATAATAATGATAATAACAATAATGATAATAATAATAATAACAATAACAATGATGGTAGAAGCAGTAGTACTAGTAGTAGTAGTAGTAGTAGTAGTAGTAATGATAATGATAATGATAATAATGATAATGATAATATAATAATAATATAATAATAATATAATAATAATAAATAATATATATAATGATGATAATAATAATATAATAATGATAATAATAATAATAATAATAATTAATAATAATAATAATAATAATAATAATAATAATAATAATAATAATAATAATAATAATAATAATAATAATAATAATAATAATAATTAATAATAATAATAATGATAATAATAATAATAATAATAATAATAATAATAATAATAATAATAATAATAATAATAATAATAATAATAATAATAACAATAATAATAATAATAATAATAATAATGATAATAATAATAATGATAATAATAATGATAATAATAATAACAATAATAATGATAATGCTAACAATAGGATCAACAAAAATGATGATAATAACAACAACAACAACAATAGTAATGAAAATACAACTACTAGTAATAATGATAATAACAATAGCAATGAAAATGATAACAATAATGATAATGATATTAAGAATTTTAATAGTAAGGATAATGATAAGAAAAATAAGAAGAAAAAGAAAAGAATAGATAAAAAACAACAGCAAAAGTAAAAATGATAACAACAACAATGGTAATGATAATAATAATAATGATTATGGTAATAATGGTCATATTTCAAATGGATTATCGCCCAAAGTTATGAAAGTAATCGTTTGATGCCCACTAAGTAGATTAAGTAGATTAATTAGAGTTATTAAATTATTTCGTTCCTCTGTGTCTTCAGGATAGAATAAAATGCAAATGAAAATACGAAATCTTCCGCAAGCAAAGTATATAAAAAAATGTCAAGGCGACATTTTAACCAAAATTTGAAATCGTCACGTTTCCCCCTCGGCGGAGCATCCACTGGCCCGCATTTTAATTTCATTTGTAGCTTTATTCTCATATTTTGCAGCTACTGCCGGCTTTTTTAATTGCGGATCTTGCTCTCCTCATTTTTCTTGCGAATTTTGCCTTCGGGGCTCTTAATCACGTTAAGGAATTTTAAGGATTGCGAGATAAAAAGCCAGTCCGAGGAAAATTGAATCATCCCGGGCGCGCGTTCCCTAATGACGGTGTCACTGCCGAGGAGCCAATTAAAACAAGGCACGGACGCTCCTCGACCAATCACAAAACACCTTTGGAGAAACAGCCAATCACACCTCGTGTACATATAATGACGTCATGAAAGAAGTGCCTATCACATTTTTTTCAGCCAATGATACCTCTGTGTTACAAGATGACGTCATTATCTCAGCAATCGTCATAATTTTCTGCATCTATTATGGCTCCCACGTGCCTTCTCCCCCCCCCCTCAATTTTTTTTCTAGCCAATCATAACGTTTCTCCATAAATGTCAATTACCATGTACACAGAACTGTCACTTTGTACTGTACATAATTGGCTGCACATATGGCAGTCCGTACTTGCAAGTGAATCACCGTACACATACGCAGACACGAATTTATTCATGCTTTTGTCCAGTATAGAGGTACAAACACTTCTGAATTTATATGAACAGAAATTCATAAGTGAATAAACACACAGGACACAAATTATTCCCTCTTTTCTTTGTCTGCTCTCCCGTCTATCTCTATAACAGTTTCGGAATCGTCCTCGACGATGGAATCGAGGACGATTCCGAAACTGTTGTCTCACTTTCATCAATAAATCTAGTTTGTACATTGTGGTTTTTCTTCCATCTATCTATCTATCTATCTATCTACTTGTTTGCTCATCTGTCCTTTCTTTTTATCTACTTGTCTATCTATCTGTCTTTCAATCTCTTTGACTGTTTCTCAGCCTGTCTGTCTATCTGCTTCTATCTATCTCTATCTATCTATCTATCTATCTATCTATCTATATCTATTTATCTATCTATATCTATCTGTCTATCTATCAATCAATCTATCTATCTATCTATCTATCTATCTATCTATCTATCTATCTATCTATCTATCTATCTATCTATCTATCTATCTATCTATCTATCTATCTATCTATCTATCTATCTAATCTATCTGTCTATCTATCTGTCTATCTATCTATCTATCTATCTATCTATCTATCTTTCTCGATATACAATGAAATTCATATTCAGTGTATGAAAAGATATGGCTCACGCAATCACAAAAAAAAAAAAAAGGAAATAACTAAATGACGGATATTTGCAAATTACATCAACATAGGGGGGGCAGTGGGAGGTGGATTGCGAACCACTCATTATCTTCCACGTTTGTCTCCAGTGAACATACACACACGCGCGAGCACACATACATACACACACACACACACAACAACCACACACACGCACACACACGCAAACAAACAAACAACCACGCACACACACACACACATATACAAACACACCACACACACACATATACAAAACAAACAACCACACACACACACACACACACACACACACACACACACACACACACACAACACACACACACACACACACACACATACACACATACACACATACACATAAATACGCATGTGTGTGTGTATATACGTGTATGTGTGCGTGTATGTGCGCAGTGCATCGTTGCGCACACATGATCACCTCCAAAAAACATGGCTCGGAAGGTTCAACACCGAATCCATAGCAGTAAAGGGTTGAATTATTAAAAAATATGTTCGAGCCGCTCATGTAATTCATTGTGTTACAGCGTGGCTCCGGGTTCTTTGTTAGGCTCTCTTTTTTCTCTCTCTCTCTCTCTTCTCTCTCTCTCTCTCTCTCTCTCTCTCTCTCTCTCTCTCTCTCTCTCTCTCTCTCTCTCTCTCTCTCTCTCTCTCTCTCTCTCTCTCTCTCTCTGTCCCTCCCTGTGTGTGTGTGTGTGTTGTGTGTGTGTGTGTTGGGTGTGTGTGTGTGTGTGTGTGTGTGTGTGTGTGGTGTGTGTGTGTGTATGTGTGTGTGTATGTATGTGTGTGTGTATGTACGTATGTGTGTATGTGTATGTGTGTAATGTGTGTGTGCGTTCCGGAGAGGGCACACCAGCTCCTTTGCAAAGTGGCGACTCAACACGAGAAATGACAGTTATTGGCTCCAAAATCCAGTCGCAAATGTTCAGAGCGATTGTCGAAGAGACTGTTCAGGTGCAAACCATGAATTGTGACTTTTCAAGGCGCAGATCCATGATCATTCGTGACTGTCATATACCACAAACACACATGCACACACACACACACACACACACACACACACACACACACACACACACACACACACACACACACAACACACACACACACACACACACACACACACAACACCACACACAGTGAGGGACAGAGAGAGAGAGAGACAGACAGACAAACAGACAGACAGACAGACAGAAAGAGAGAAAGACAGAGAGAGAGAATTAGAGAGAGAAAGAAAGACAAAACAATAATTAAAAGTAGAAAAAAACGCACTTAACAGATAGACCGATTCCCACACACACACACACTGATAGACGGATAGACAGATAGACAGACAACGACGCCCGAGAGAGCAGAACAAGGAAACCGTAACGACCCTGTCCTTATGGAGCCATCGCTAAGAAATCTTACACGGTCAAATATTTGCCGAAGGAACGAGCGAGCGAAATGGAATGGGAATATCGGGAAACTTGGAAGACTTTTTGAGACATCTTGGACTCTGAGGACGCGGGCGGGGCAGGAAGTCAGGAATCTTGATGGGCGTGGATTTATTCTGTATATCTGTAAATTGTTGAAGAGGGGAGGTTATCGTATGAGTAAGATAGACTAACCTACCTAACCTAACCTAACTAACCTAACTAACTAACCTAACCTAACCTAACCTAACCTAACCTACCTAAACCTAACCTAAACTAACCTAACCTAAACTAACCCTAACCCTAACCTAACCTAACCTAACTAACCTAACCTAACCTAACCTAACCTAACCTAACCTAACCTAAACTAACCTAATCTAACCTAACCTAACCTAACCTAACCTAACCTAACCTAACCTAACCTAATCTAACCTAACCTAACGTAAACTAAACTAACCTAAACCTAATCAAACTAACCTAATCTAATCTAATCTAAACCTAATCTAACCTAACCTAACGTAAACTAAACTAACCTAACATAAACTAACCTAACCTAACCTATCCTAATCTAACCTACCCTAACCTAACCTAACCTATCTAATCTAACCTAAACTAATCTAACCTAAAGTAAACTAACCTAACTAAAGTAAACTAACCTAACCTAAAACCTAACCTAACCTACCTAACCTAAACCTAACCTAAAACCTAAACCTAACCTAACTAACCTAACCTAACCTAACCTAACCTAACCTAACCTAACTAACCTAACCTAACCTAATCTAACGGAAACTAACCTAACCAAACCAAACCTAACCTAACCTAATCTAACCTTTATTACAAGCGGGAATTCAAATAGGAATATTACTTGATAGGATAAATATACTTTGTT
>NW_020870059.1:842130-844630 GCF_003789085.1 Penaeus vannamei
TCTCTCCTCTCTCTCTCTCTATATATATATATATATATATATATATATATATATATATATATATATATATATATATATATATATATATATATATATACATAATAATATATATATATAATATATATATATATATATATATATATATATATATATATATATATATATAATACATACATACATAATTTTCTTCCCCCTCTTCCCTCCCTTCCTTTCTTCTCTCTCCGTCCCTTTCTCCCAATCAGTAAACTCTCCTACCCTCCATCCCCATCCCCTCTCCTCCCATCCCCTCTCACCCTTTCCCATCCATCCTTCTCACCTCCTTTCCCTCTCATCCTCCCTCCCTTTCTCCCAACCCTCTCGCCCTTCTCCCACCTTTCCCTCTCACCCTCCCACCCTTCCTTCCTTCTCCCCATCCCTCCTCCCTTTCTCTCTCTCTCTCTCTCTCTCTTCTCTCACCCTCCCTTCCTCTTCTTTCTCTCTCCCTTCTCCCACCCTTCCCTTTCACCTTCTCCTACCCAACCTCACCCTCTCTCCCCGTCCTCCTCTCTCTCTCCATCCCTTTCCTCCCCTTCCCTCTCACCCTCCTCCCTTCCCTCTCACCATTCTCCCACTCATCACTCTCACTTCCCTTCCCATCCCTCTCTCTCTCCCTCTCCTCCTCCCTCCCCATCTCGCTCCCCTCCCTCACCATCCCTCTCTCTCCGTCTCCCCTTCCATCCCCATCCCTCTCTCTCTCCGTCCCCCCTCCCCCCGTCTCCCTCTCTCTCCCCCGCCTCTCCCACCATGTTTGTCGGCTGTTTGTTGTTGTTATAATCAGCAGGAAATTCCTCGCTAACTTGGGGCTCGCGTGGGTTGATAAAATCCGGCCCTGAAGTTTAATACAAGCAGATGGGGACAAATTTCATGTGTTAGGACGCGGGGCTCTTGAGGGAGAGGAGGACTAAGTTTTCGAGTGTTTACGCATTCGGGGGACAATCCTCTTTATTAGTCAGAGGGAAGGAAGAGGATAAGGGAAAAGGCAAAATTGAGATTGATGCGCGTTTTAGTGAGAGAGAGGTGTTAAAAGTCGCGTTGGAATGTTGTCGGTGGTGTTAATTTTTTTTGTGTGTGAGATCGTGTGTGTTTTTGTTTTTCTTTTTCTTTGTGTTAAAAGTGGTGTGTGTGTTGAGTGTGTGGGTATATGTATATGTTAAGTATTAGAAAGAGTGAGTGAGTGCTTGGGTGAGTGAGAGCTAAAGAGTGAAAGAATAAGGGAGAAGAGTGAAATTGAGGGAGTGATAGTGAGTGTGTTTGTGTGTTGTGTGTGGTGTGATGAGAAGAGAGAGAGAGAGAGAGAGAGAGAGAGAGAGAGAGAGAGAGAGAAGAGAGAGAGAGAGAGAGTGGTGTGTCGGTAGAGAGAGAGAGAGAGAGAGGGAGAGAGAGAGAGACAGACAGAGACAGAGACAGAGAGAGACAGACAGAGAGGGAGCGAAAGAGCGGAGAGAGAGAGAGAGAACAGACAGAAACAGAGACCAATCAGACAGAGACAGCAGACACAGAGACAGAGGAAACAGACACACGACACAGAGAAGCAGAGCCATAGAGAGAAACAGAGAGACTCAGAAACATTTTGCTTCTCCTCAAAGCTAACAAACAATTCCTCTTTCATTGCAGATTGAAGGTGTTGTCTTCTGCACAGCATTTTAAGGTCAGTTGTGATTTTTTTCATGATATAGCATCCCAGTCGAAAGATTACGTCATACACTATTTATAACGTTATACATTATATATTACGTTCTACTTTATATATTTCGTTATACACCATCTATTACGTTCTACATTATCCATTACGTTTTACAATATCTAGTACGTTATACATTATATATTACGTTATACAAAATCTATTACGTTATACAAAATATATTACTTAATCTTTTAAGCTCTACATTATCTATTACCTTTTACATTATCTTTTGCGTTATACATCATCTATTCAATTATCTATCTGCTCAATCTATGTATTTGTTTATTTGTTTACTGTTTATTTACTTACATATTTTCTTACATCTTTTACTTACCTGCTTGCTTGTTTACTTAACTTCCTGGCTTGCTTACTTGTTCACTTATATGCTTGTTTACTTCCTTACTTATCTACTTGTTTACTTGTTAACATGTTCTGTTTTCCTGCTTGTTTACTTACTTATCAATCAACTTGCTTGCCTTTTTATCTACGTATTTCCTTAATTACTTACCTATTTACACACTTGTTTGTTTGTTTACTTACTTATTTTCTTTGCTTGCTTACCTATCTACCTATTAATTTCCTTACTTAGCTACCTATTTACTCACTTGTTTTCTTGTTTATTTACTTACTCTCTTGCTTGTTTACTTTACTTTCTTACTTGTTTACTTACTTTTTGCTCCGTTTGCTTCCTTACTTTGCTTACTTATTGAAATAGTTACGGAATGGTTCATTATTCCCGACGTAACTTTGAACTTGAAGTTACGGTTAGACTAGATA
>NW_020870059.1:857130-859630 GCF_003789085.1 Penaeus vannamei
AGACAGACAAACAAAGAAAACAAACAGACAGACAAACAAAGAAGACAAACAGACAGACAAACAAAGAAGACAAACAAACAGACAAAACACACACGCCAATCTCTTTGCAAAGATTAAACTTGAACGATCAGGAAGACAGATAACCGAAAAGATATGATAAGATATAACAGATTTATCGCTCCTCATTTTCACGTGATATTAATCATGTTGTTGGAACCATAACCCGTTTTATTATGGTCACATTAATTACGCCATTTTTGACCGCAGACAGAGAGAGAGAGGGAGAGAGAAAGAGGGGAGAGAGAGAGAGAGAGAGAGAGAGAGAGAGAGAGAGAGAGAGAGAGAGAGAGAGAGAGAGAGACAGAGAGACAGACAGACAGACAGACAAACAGAAAGAGACAGAGGCAGGCAAAAAGAGACAGAGAGAGAGAGAGAGAGAGAGAGAGAGAGAGAGAGAGAGAGAGAGAGAGAGAGAGAGAGAGAGAGAGAGAGAGAGAGAGAGAGAGAGAGAGAGAGAGAAGAGAAGAAGACAGAAGAGAGAGAGAGAGAGAGAGAGAGAGAGAGAGAGAGAGAGGAAGAGAGAGAGAGAGAGAGAGAGAGAGAGAAGAGAGAAGAGAGAGAGACAGACAGAGGCAGACAGAGAGAGAGAGAGACAGACAGACAGAAAGAGACAGAGGCAGACAGACAGAGAGAGAGAGAGAGAGAGAGAGAGAGAGAGAGAGAGAGAAAGAGAGAAAGAGAAAGAGAGAGAGAGAGAGAGAGACAGAGACACAGACAGACAGAGACACAGACACAGACAGACAGAGAAACAGAGAGGGGAGGGAGTGAGAGAGACCAAGAGAAACAGAGAAACAGAGAAACCGACAGACAGAGACAGATACAGATACAGACAGACACAGACAGACAGACAGACAGCAGAAAACACTAAGAGGCAAGCCAAAGGGAGAAAGAGACGTCCCCCTTGACGCTGAAGGCGATCTTGTCACCGTCTCAAGACTCTCGCATCCCGGGAGAGGAGGTCGTGACGGCGATGACACGGCCCGGCGACAGAGGAAAGAAGTTAATCTCAATGTTTACTGCTGATGAAAGGAGCTGCTTAATGAACTGGGAGCTCTTGTTCCTGGTTCGGGGGGAGAGGCGGAGTCCGTTTCTCTCTCTCTCTTTCTCTCTTTTTGGATGTCTCTCTCTTTCTTTCTGGATCTCTCTCTCTCTCTCTCTCTCTCTTTCTTTCTGAATTTTTCTCTCTCTTTTTTTCTTTCTGGATTTCTCTCTCTCTCTCTTTCTTTCTGGATTTCTCTCTCTCTCTCTCTCTCTCTCTCTTTCTTTCCGGATTTCTCTCTCTTTCTTTCTTTCTGGATTTCTCTCTCTGTTTCTGGATTTCTCTCTCTCTCTTTCTTTCTGGATTTCTCTCTTTCTTTCTGGATTCTCTCTCTCTCTCTCTTTCTTTCTGGATCTCTCTCTTTCTTTCTTTCTGATTCTCTCTCTCTCTCTCTCTCTCTCTCTCTCTCTCTCTCTCTCTCTCTGGATGTCTCTCTTTCTCTCTGGATTTCTCTCTCCCTCTCTTTATTTTTGGATGTCTCTCTCTCTCTTTTTCTTTCTGGATTTCTCTCTCTCTCTCTCTCTCTCTTCTCTCTCTCTCTCTCTCTTCTCTCTCTCTCTCTCTCTCTCTCTCTCTCTCTCTCTCTCTCTCTCTCTCTCTCTTCTCTCTCTTCCTCTCTCTCTCTCTCTCTCTCTCTCTCTCTCTCTCTCTCTCTCTCTCTCTCTCTCTCTCTCTCTCTCTCTCTCTAAGCCTCCTCCAAACCCCTCCCCATCCTCACACCTCTTCCAACCCCCCCTAACCGCACCCTCCCCCTCCCCCCTCTCTAAAACATAATATATCCTCCGTAGTGTTATCGCCTGCAGCCACGGCCTCTCTCCTTCGGTGCTCCGACAACCGCCTACAGTATAAATAACATCAGGAAACCCCCCTCGCTTCCTCGCGTCTAAAGTGGAGCCACATTTCATAGCACTCGCCGAGAAGGAGAATAAGCGACCGGGGGGGCCACGGCTGATGCATAAAAGATGTATAAAGTGCCAAATTAACGTTTTGTGCGGCCTAAATCTTCTTTTGAAAGGGTTCAAGAGGTGTGATTTTTACCTTTTCTTTTCTTTGCGGCATTTTTCTTTGGTTATATCCGGCGTGTTTCTTTGTTTCTGGGTGTGTTTGCTTGTTTGTTTGTTTTTGCGTGTGCGTATGGGTGTCTGCTTCATTCCTTGTGTGTGTATGTGTGCGTACGTGTTCACCCAAACGCATACATACCCTCACATACGTAGTTACGCACATCAAAAGAATTTAGAGGCAAAAGTTCTAAGACTCTCCCATCATTGGTATAGCGACACTTATAGACCTCTCCTAACGCTAAATAACCATTGTATTTGAATACTGTCTGTGTACCTGTAATGTAAATAGATCCCTTTGTAGCCCAGGAAAACTTCCAGGTCCCTGCATCTCTCTCTCTCT
>NW_020870059.1:862130-864630 GCF_003789085.1 Penaeus vannamei
TATATATATATATATATATATATATATATATATATATGTATATATATATATATATATATATATATATATATATATATATATATATATATATATATATATAATATATATTATATATATTCAGGGGCGCTGGGGTGATCTTGCTTATTAAGAGTCACTTAGGGGCGCTGGGGTGATCTTGCTTATTAAGAGTCACTCAGGTGCAATCTTGCGAGTCACTCAGGGCGCTGAGCTCATTAAGAGTCACTCAGGGGCGCTGGGGTGATCTTGCTTTAAGAGTCACTCAGGGGCGCTGGGGTGATCTTGTCTATTAAGAGTCACTCAGGGGCGCTGGGTGATCTTGCTTATCACTCAGGGCGCTGGGGTGATCTTGCTTATAAGAGTCACTCAGGGGCTGGGTGATCTTGCTTATTGAGAGTCACTCAGGGGCGCTGGGGTGATCTTGCTTATTAAGAGTCACTCAGGGGCGCTGGGGTGATCTTGCTTATTAAGAGTCACTCAGGGGCGCTGGGGTGATCTTGTCTATTAAGAGTCACTCAGGGGCGCTGGGTGATCTTGCTATTAAGAGTCACCAGGGGCGCTGGGGTGATCTTGCTTATTAGAGTCACTCAGGGCGCTGGGTGATCTTGCTTGAGAGTCACTCAGGGCGCTGGGGTGATTCTTGCTATTAAGAGTCACTCAGGGGCGCTGGGGTGGTCTTGCTTATCACTCAGATTAAGAGTCACTCAGGGGCGCTGGGGTGATCTTGCTTATTAAGAGTCACTCAGGGGCGCTGGGGTGATCTTGCTTATTAAGAGTCACTCAGGGGCGCTGGGTGATCTTGCTTATTAAGAGTCACTCAGGGGCGCTGGGGTGATCTTGCTTATTAGAGAGGGGCGCTCTTGCTTATTAAGAGTCACTCAGGGGCGCTGGGGTGGTCTGCTTATTAAGAGTCACTCAGGGGCGCTGGGGTGATCTTGCTTATTAAGAGTCACTCAGGGGCGCTGGGGTGATCTTGCCTATTAAGAGTCACTCAGGGGCGCTGGGGTGATCTTGCCTATTAAGAATCTTGCACACTCAGGGCGGCTGGGGTGATCTTGCTAGAGTCACTCAGGGGCGCTGGGGTGATCTTGCTTATAGAGTCACTTCTGCTTATAAAGAGTCACTCAGGGGCGCTGGGGTGATCTTGGTTATTAAGAGTCACTCAGGAGGAAAGCCCTTTTTAGAGTCTCCTGATGGGCGTGTGTTTGTGTTGGTGTTGGTGTGTGTGGGTAGATACGTGTGGATAGGTTGGTGTGTGTATTAATGAGTAGAGAAGTGTGCATGTGTGAGATGCGTGTGGATAGGTTGGTGTGTGTATTAATGAATAGAGGAGTGGGTGTGCGTATGTACATGTGTATAGATTGATACACACATGAATGAAGAAAGAAGTGTGTGTGCGTATATACATATGTCTAGATTGATGCGTATATTAATGAATAAAGAAATGTGTGTGCGTATATGCATATGTATAGATTGATACGCACATGAATGAATGAAAAAGTGTGTGTGCGTATATACATATGTATAGACTGATGTGTATATTAATGAATAGAGAAATGTGTGTGCGTATATACATGTGTATAGATTGATACACACATAAATGAATAGAAAAGTGTATGTGCGTATATACATGTGTATAGATTGATGTGTATATTAATGAGTAAAGAAATTTAGAAGTGGATGAAACAAAGAAGCATCTACAAAGACATAAAAACAAACACAGAGATGCTTATACCTGTCTTGTGCAAATATGCATATTCTTAGAATTACTCCCTCCCTCCTTCCTTTCTCCTTGCCCCCCCACCCTCTCTCTCTCTCTTTCTACTTCCCTCATTCGGTTCTACCTTCTTCCCCCCCCCCTCCACACACAAGTTGCAATCTCCTACAAGTAAGGGGGGGAGGGATAGGGCGGGTGTGGGGTGGGGGTGAGAGGGAGGGGGATGGGCGGGGGGGGGGCTTAAGTGAAGAGGAACTATAATCACATTAAGGAGAAGGCAGGGGGGGAAGAGGCGAGGAAGAAATGAAATTAGAGAAAGAAGATCGAAAAAAAGGGAGAAGAGAGAGACAGGCAAGAATAAAGAGGAAGAAAGACAGAGGTATGAAAAGGAGAAACACAGAGATAGATGAAGAGAAAAAAAAAGACAGAGTGGAATGAGGAGGAGTAAGATATGCAGGAATAAAGAAGAAAAAACAAGCAAACAAAGTGACGAAAGAAGAGGGAAAAGACACAGAGGAATAAAGACGAAAAAAAAAAAAAAAAATAGAGGAATGAAGAGAAAGAGAACCAGAAAATAACCAAATCTACCCCCCCCCAAAAAAAAATACGAAGGGAAAACCAAACAAAAAAAATAAAAACAAACAAAACATCAAAAACCAAAACCGAAGTAAACAAAGAAGAGAGACACAGAGACAAATACGAAAAAGGACATAAAGACAGAGAAGAGAAGAGAAGATCAGGGTTATGGAACGTTTCACTGCGTCA
>NW_020870059.1:867130-869630 GCF_003789085.1 Penaeus vannamei
AAGGGGGAGGAGTAAGGGGGGGGCGAAGGAGGGGGAGTGAAGGGCGAAAGTGGTAGGGGGGTGGGGTGAGGGTCGAAAGGAGGGGAGTAAGAGACGATTGGGGGGAAGGGTGGACGAGGGGGGGGGGGGAGGGGGGGCGGCGAAAGAAGATGAAATCAAGGACACTTTATCCCAAACTACTTAAAGAAGAACTATTAAATAATCTCGAGTGTTGTTCCTTCCTTTTCCATGTTAAATGCGAAAGGAATTATATATGAAAAAACTGGAACAATTATGAAGCTCGAAAGGAAAAAAATGAGAGAGAGAGAGAGAGAGAGAGAGAGAGAGAGAGAGAGAGAGAGAGAAAAGAAAAAAAAAAAAATAGAGAAAATAAAAATGAACACCGAGATAATCATGCTAATGAACTCTTAAAGAGAATATGCAAATGTTGCAAATTATATACAAGAAAAAATACACAACCGACATCATCACCATATTGTAATTTAAAATACATTAAAACGGCTATAAATGTGATGGTGATCATCATCATCTCTTGTCCTTATTCTATTTTTATTACTTTTATATTTCGTCTTATTATTATTGTTTTTTTATCCTTATTATCGCAAATATGATAATTGCGATAAGCATCATTATTGCATTCCGTTTTGTTGTTATCATAATTATCATTTTTTATAATTATCATCACAAATATAATTGTGATAAGCATCATTATTGCATTCCGTCTTGTTGTTGTTGTTATTATTATCTTTTATCATTATCATCACAAATATAATCATTGCGATAAGTATCGTTATTGCATTACGTTTTGTTGTTATCATAATTATCCTTTTTTATCATTATCATCGCAAATATAATCATTGTGATAAGTATCATTATTACACCCCGTCTCGTTGTTATTATAATTATCATCATCTTTTATAATTATCATCACAAATATAATCATTGTGATAAGTATCATTATTACACCCGTCTTGATGTGATTATAATTATCATAATTTTTTATCATTCATTTTCTTTATAATTATCATCACAAATATAATTATTGTGATCTTATAAGCATCACTTTCATAGTCAGCATCGTTACTAATATCACTTTTATCATCATAATACTGTTCTCATTGAATACTAGGCAATTTACTTTATCATTTAATATTAGGCACTATTAATTTACGGTTATCATTTAATATTGGGCACTATCAATTTGCGTTATCATTTAATATTAGGCACTATCAATTTATGTTTTCATTTAATATTGGGCATTATCGTTTTACTACACCTATTACAGTCACTCTTTATATATATATATTATCATTATGAAGAACCTTATTCATGTTGACAAATACAGAAAGGTATAAAGGAAAATGATTATCTTCATAAAACAAGAGATATTTTGACCAGTTTCGAATACATGTATCATTCATACCTTTCTACATATCATTAGCAATTATCAAGTCTTGTCTAGCTACTTATGAAAGTCTTATTCAAGTGAAACGTCGAAAAAAGAAAAAAAAAATCTTTCGAAATTCTTGGCTAATAAGTGAACCCGCAGAAGAGCTCGAAAATTCCGTCCAATAATTGAAGCCTCGAGACGGCTACTTTCGACAATCTTTTGGGTGAAGCCTCGAAGCACTTCTTTGCGGGTTGCTTTATTTAGAGGGTTCGGAATAGGATTCGAAAAGAGACGAGAAACTTTAGCTGACTGTGTTTTTTTATTATTAATTTTAATTTTAATTTTAATTTTATTTTATTTAATTTATTTTATTTTTAATTCTCTCCCGTGATTTTTTTTTTTTTTTTTTTTTTTTTTAATTCTCTCCCCTCCCCTTTCTTTTCTTCATTTTCCTTCTGTCTCTCCTTTTATATTACCTTGTTTTGTATATGGAAATCAATAAATTAACAGATCTCTCTCTCTCTTCTCTCCCTCTCTCTCTCTCTCTCCGGGATGAGTCGAGTGTGTATTCATCAAAAACTAGAAAAGCCCCCACCCCCTTCCCCACACCCTCCCCATCCCTCGTCCCACCTACCCATCCCATCCCCTTCCCCTCTCCGATCCAAGTTACTCCTACAGTCACACCCTCCCCCTCCCCAACCCTAATCCTTTCCCCCTACTCCCCCTTTAACCCCCCATCCCATCCTCCCCCCAACCCAATCCTCTCCCCCCCTACCCCAACCTTTCCCCCACTCCCCCTTTAACCCTCATCCAATCCTTTCCCTCCTCTCCCCTATCCCATCACCACTCCCCCTACCTTTCCCCCCCCTCCCCTACCCCATCACCACTCCCCCACTTTCCCCCCTCCTACCCATCCCACTCCCCCCAACCCCCAATCTCCCACCCACCCCTAACCCCACCTCACCCACCCACCCCACCCAAACCACCCCCAATCCACCCGACCCCCCACCCAACCCACCTCCTCCTGCTTCCGTCTCTCCCTCGACAGAACCCCTCGCCACCCGAATCGCGCGAGAGCAGGATCGCTCGGCAAAAACACCCACCCCCCTC
>NW_020870059.1:902130-906822 GCF_003789085.1 Penaeus vannamei
TTTTTCGTTATTATTTTCCTTGTGTTATTTTCATCCTTTTTCCATCTCTTTCTCCTTGTATTTTCCTTCTCTCTCTCATTATTTCCGTTCTCTTTTTGTTGTTATTTCCCCCATCCTTGTTTGTGTTCTGTTCCTCTTATTTTTTTTTTCCCTCTCTGTGTTTCCTCTTTTTTTTGTCATTTTACTATCCTTGCTTGCGTTTCCCTTATTTTCCTTCTCTCTGCTTTTACAGGAACCAAACAATGCTTTTATTTCGATAAACTTAATACCAAAAAATAATAGAAAAAGAAGAAAGAAAAAAAAGAAAAAATCGAGAGAAAGAGGCCGATAAACGTAATACCCAAAAAACAGAAAAAGAAAGAAAAATAGAGAAAAAGAGGCCGATAAACTCAATAAAAAAAAAAAACAGAAAAAGAAAGAAAAAAAAAATCGAGAGAGAAAGAGGCAGAGAGAAGGATGGATAAAACGCGAGAAAATGGCAGTATTGGATTCTTGTTTTTTGTCTATTCTCGCCCACTCTGTAAGTTCCTGTTATTCGCAAGCTATGTGCACATACATGGGCGTGCCTGGGGACACACGGGCGGTCGTGCATGCGAGGGCTTTCGTCTGCCCTTATTCTGTTGTTGTGTTTTTTGTTGTTGTTGTGTTTGCTTTTTGTTTTGTTTGTTCTTTGTGTGCTTTTGTTTGTTACTTTTTGTTTGCCTTTGTTTTGTTTGATTACGTTTGTGTTTTGTTTCATTTGTTTTTGTCTGTTTGGTTTGTTTCTTGTTTGTTTGGTTTGTTTGTTTGCCTTTGTATGCCTTTCTTTGATTATATTTGTTTTGTTTTGTTTTACTCTGTTTTAGTCTGTTTGATTTTGTTCTTGTTTTGTCTGTTTTTGTTTGATTTTGTTCGTTTTTGTCTTGTTTGTTTTTGTATCTTGGCTTTTGTTTGTCTTTGTTTTGTTTGTTTTCGTTGTTTGATTCTGTTCTTGTTTTGCCTGTTTTTGTTTGATTTTGTTCGTTTTTGTCTTGTTTGTTTTTGTATCTTGGCTTTTGCTTGTCTTTGTTTTGTTTGCTTTCGTTGTTTGATTCTGTTCTTGTTTTTTTTTTTTTTTTTTCGTTTTTGCCTTGTTTTCTTTTGTTTGTTTTTGTTTCTTTGGCCTTTGCTTATCTTTGTTTTGTTGTTTTCGTTGTTTGATTCTGTTCTTGTTTTTTTCTTTTTGTCTCGTTTTCTTTTGTTGTTTTTTTTTCGTCTTTTTTTTTTCTCTTTTTTTTTTTTTTTTTTTTTTTTTTTTTTGCTCTTGTTTGTTTTCCTTTTGTTTCGCATTGGTCAGGCACAGCTGATGTCCTGGCGATGCGGGTGAGCCGAGAATGAATAATGAATTGCAATAATCTCGCAACACCGAAAGGAAGGGAGGGGTGGGGAGGGGGGTTGTGTTGGGGGGGGGGTAAGGAAGCCCTTGGACATCTGTGACCCAAGCTGAGATGGGCAGAGGGGGGGAGGGAGGGAGGGAGACGGAGGTGGGTAAAAGCTTAGAATAGCATTGTTTGGTCCTTCTTCTCCCTTTCCTTTCTCGTCTTTCTACCTTTCTTTATTTTCTTTTTTTCTTTCTTATTTCTCTTGTTTCTCTTTGTTTCGTTTCTTTTTCTGAATTCGCTTTTCGAATTCTTCCTCCTTTCCCCGTTTCCTTCTTTCCTTTACTCTCTCCCTTCCTTTCTTTCCTATTCCCCCCTCTTCCCTTTCCCATTTTCCCCCACTTAACCTTCGTTCCTTCCCCTCCTTTCCCTCTCCTCCCCCCCCCCCCAACTACCTCCACTTCCCCTCCCTGCACCCCCTCCCCCTCCCTTCACCCCTCCCCCGCCCCCTCCCATCACCCCCTCGCCCCCCCCTTCACCCCTAACCTCCACAAAGACGTACATTATTGATGCCCCATGTTACCGCCCCCCCCACCCCTCAACCCCCCCCCCCACCCCGCGTGAAGTGTGTATTCCGCAGTGGCAACACACGTGAAGCTCCCTCATGTCCGCTCATTATCGTGTTTTTTCTTTTAATTCCTCCATTCGCTGGCGGTAGGTGGGGTGGGAGGGAGGGTGGTGTCCTGTTATCGGTTATGCTTATTGTCTCTTTCTGCTTTCGTCCTCCTTTTGTTCGTTTTTTCTTTTCGTTTTTTTCGGTGTTTCTCTCTGTCTGTCTCTTTCTCTCTCTTTATCTATCTCTCTTCTCCTCCTCCCCCCTTCTTCTTCTCCTTTCTCCTTCTCTCCTCCTCCTCTTCCTTCTTC
Source organism: Penaeus vannamei (assembly GCF_003789085.1). Classification (NCBI taxonomy): domain Eukaryota; kingdom Metazoa; phylum Arthropoda; class Malacostraca; order Decapoda; family Penaeidae; genus Penaeus; species Penaeus vannamei. Next base: position 904,392 of record NW_020870059.1, read on the forward strand.
TTCTTTTTCTTATTCTTCTCTTCTTCTTTCCTTCCTCTCCTTCTTCTTCTCCTTCTTCCCTTCTCTCCTCTTCTTCCTCTCTTCTCTAAACGCCTTTGTGCTTCCGGCGTTGAGCTCAATAATGCATGCGATCTGTTCATGCATTAATCTTCTCGATTTCATGAACTTATTTAGATCCGTTCATGAAGTTGATAAGTTCATGAGGAGCTTCGTTCCTCACTTTCCCTCTCATTCCTCCTCTCATTTATTGATTGTGTTAATCGCCTTCTCTTTAATTCAGTCTTTCGATGATTCGTGAGAATGAACGGAAATGAAAGATTTTTTTTCCGTGACTTCATAGTGAAATAAAAGATGAGTAAGAGAGAAGAGGATAGAACCAGAACCAGAAGAGAGAGAGAGAGAGAGAGAGAGAGAGAGAAAGGAGAGAGAGAGAGAGAGAGAGAGAGAGAGGAGAGAGAGAGAGAGAGAGAGAGAGAGAGAGAGAGAGAGAGAAGAGAGAAAGGAGAGAGAGAGAAAGGAGAGAGAGAAAGAGAGAGAGAGAGAGAAAGAGAAAGAGAAAGAGAGAATAGAACCAAAAACAGAGAGAGAAAGAGACAGAAAAAAGAGAGAGCGCGAGCGAGTGAACAGAACAAAATCCAGAAAAAAGGAAGACGAACGAAATACAGAGAATAACCTAAGGAGGAAGAATCAAGAGAGAACAGATACCCTTACATCTTCGAGAAGGATCCTCGTCCGGTGGTCATTACGCCCTTTACGCGTCAGTGACATGAGGTCATGACAGAGATTACACATCGTTAGACGTCGCGTTCTGCTCGGCAAATATGGGCGTCGGCGGGAGGGTGTTGGGGAGGATCGTTAGAGAGGAAAAGGTTTGAAAAAAAGGGGAAAAAGATTCTAAGATTTATATTTTATTTATTTTTTTTTTTTTTTTTGGGGGGGGAGGTTTGGAAAAGGTATAAACAGAGATGAAATTTTTCTTTTTTTTGGTTTCGTGGATTTTATATTTAGGCATACGTATATTTTTATATATATTATATATATTATATATATGTGTATGTGTGTGTGTGTGTGTGTGTGTGTGGTGTGTGTGTGTGTGTGTGTGTGTGTGTGTGATGTGTGTGTGTGTGTGTGTGTGTGTGTGTAAGTGTGTGTGAGTGTATACATAATGTATATTTATGATAACAGTAATAATAAAAAGGATAAAGAAGTATAAAAAAAAAAATTATCATAGATATATATTCATGATATATATGTTTACAAAATAAATATATCTATTTCTCATCTTGGTATATATCTCACGCCCACACGCCCGCGCCAGCAGAGAGCAGACATCCTCTCCTGCATTTCTCCCTTTCTCCTCGAAGAATTATCTCGGAGAGCGAAAGTGATATTGGATTTTGCACCCTCCATAGACCAGGAATAAGGGCCAATCATTCAGGCGCACGCAGGGATTGTGGTTGTTCCGTCCTCTGATTGGGGGGTCGGTTGTGATTCGGTGTCTTTGTGTGTGTGTGTGTTTGTTTGTTTTTGATGTGTGAGTCGAGTCGGTTGATTAGGTGGTTGGTTGATTGTGTGTTTGTCTGTGTCTTTGTTGTTTCTTTGTGTGTTAATAGATTCGGTTGATTGGGTACTAGATTGATTGTGCGTTTGTCTGTGTGTCTGTCTGTGTTTGTGTATCAGTCTAGGCAGTAGATTGGTTGGTTGGTTAATTGTTGTTGTCTGTGTTTCTGTGTCTGTCTGTCGGTCTGTTTGTGTTGGTCTTATCAGTCTGTTTCTATATCTTTCTGTTTCTTATCAGTCTGTTATCTGTTTTTTTTTCCCTCTCTCAATTCCTATTTTAGCATTCGTCATTATCTCCCTGTTCATTTTATTTTCTGTCTGTATCTGCCTATCTATCTTCTTATCTCTCTGTTTATCTATATCTATCTATCTACCGGTCTGTCTGTCTTTCTGCTGGTCTGTTTGCCTATCTCTCTTCTGGCCTGTCCATCTATCTATTAATTCCTCTATCTATCTATTTATCTATCCGCCTGTCTGTCTATCTCTACGTATATATCCATATTTGGGAGGCGCGCTGTATGTATTTGTATATATATATATGTTAATGTATATTTGTTTTCTGGAAGCTAAATCTTATTTCCTGGTGCTCGCTGCCATGAATTTGGATGCCGTGAAAGTCATAAATTCTCGCCTCATACAGACAGTCTGCATTTGTGATGAGTTTTGCTTATTAAATGTGCGGATTTGGATATTTACTCTGAGTGGTTTGAGAGAGAGGGGGGGTGGTGGGTGGGTGGGGGTGGGGTGGGGTGGGGTGGGGAGGGGTGGGAGAGGATTGGGAGAGAGAAAAAGCGGTGGGTGAGGGGGAGGAGGGGCAGGATGAAAGTGAGATGGCGAAACTTAGATAGGTTGATAAACAGATATATTAGAG
>NW_020870059.1:909147-916647 GCF_003789085.1 Penaeus vannamei
TGCAATGCACTGGCTGCAGTGCTTATGACAGTGCGCTAACCTCGTTTCTCTCTGTCTCTCTTGCTGCCTTCTCTCTACAAGCTCTCTTTCTCATTCTCTACTCTCTCTCTCTCTCTGCGCCCTCTCTCCTCTCTCTCTCTCTCTCTCTCTCTCTTCCCTCTTTCTCTCTCCTCTCTCCTTTCTACTTCTCTCTAACACTTATTGCATTTATCGCTGATAATTATGCAACCACCTATAATGATAAATTAAATCCAAATTGTACGTTTGTTATAGAGAAACCACGTAGGTTCAGTTTTCAAAGTATCTCTAGCATTATAGGCTTGTTGGATTAAAACCAGGCTTTGCGATCAGTCGACTGGATCTCGCGCATTAATCAAGTCGCACGTGTATTTTAACGCTCTGAGGAGGAAGAGGTTCGCCAATTTATTGTATGGCTGTTCGGAATTGAATTACAGTAAATGAATAATTTTTCGGGAGATGAACTTCAATTACAATGGTTTAATTGTGTTAAAAAGCAAAAGATAAATGTATGCTAAGACTCTAAGGTTCCTATAGGCTATAGGAAGTATATTAAAAGGAGGGGTGAAGGGTGAATATTGCTATGCGTCAACTATCTATCGGCAGTCACTTCGAGTGTGGAGGAGCATTGAGTTGTGCAATCGAGTAGGAGGATGATTTTTCGGATAAAAGAGGTAGGGTGCATTTTTTGGGGGGTTAGGTTGTATTGAGAGGGGTGGGAGGACAGGGGTGTAGGCGGGGATATGAGCAGGAAGGGATGGATCGCAGTCACTTCGAGTGTGTTGTCTCAAGCATTATAGCCTTTGAATGTCTTCCATGGTTTCTGCAGTGGAGTTTGTTTGGAGATGTTTTGTAGAGACCAAGGTTTTCTTATGAGGGAGGGGGGGGGGAAGAGGAGACTGTGTTCTGAGGAATAAAGGCCAAAGGTAGGTGGAGGTGAGTGTGCTGTAGGGGAAGAAGGGGGGGGGGGGGTTAGTGTGTCTGCTGCGGTAGTGCGGGGTAGAGGTGATGAAGTTGAGAAAGTTGGGAGAGTAAGAATTGTAGTGCCCAATTAATGTATCGTTACTGATCCCTGTTTATCTTAGTCTTCAGAACTTTACTTTGAGATGGACGTATCATGGTGCAGGGTAACCAAAACATTCACAATACTATTACAATATTTATTAAACAAATTAAAGAACAGTCACATTTGAAAAACATTAAGAACATGCCACAGGACAAAACATTAAAAGCATGCCTCAGGACAAAACCTTTAAGATCGATTTGCCTCAGACAAACCTTAAAAGCATGCCTCAGGACACCTTTAAAAGCATGCCTAGGAAAAACCATGCCTCAGGACAAAACCTTAAAAGCATGCTCAGGACAAACCTTAAAAAGCATGCCTCAGGACAAAACCTTAAAGCATGCCTCAGGACAAAACCTTAAAGCACAGGACAAAACCTTAAAAGCATGCCTCAGGACAAAACCTTAAAAGCATGCCTCAGGACAAAACCTTAAAAGCATGCCTCAGGACAAAACCTTAAAAGCATGCCTCAGGACAAAACATTAAAAGCATGCCTAACCTAAAAGCATGCCTCAGGACAAAACCTTAAAAAGCATGCCTCAGGACAAAAAAGCACTGCCTCAGGAAAAAAAATGCCTCAGGACAAAACCTTAAAAGCATGCCTCAGGACAAAACCTTAAAGCACAGGAGCAGGAAAACTTAAAGCCTCAGGACAAAACCTTAAAAGCATGCCTCAGGACAAAACCTTAAAAGCATGCCTCAGGACAAAACCTTAAAAGCATGCCTCAGGACAAACCTTAAAATGCCTTCAGGACAAACCATTAAAAGCTGCCTCAGGACAAAAACCTTAAAAGCATGCCTCAGGACAAAACCTTAAAAGCATGCCTCAGGACAAAACCTTAAAAGCATGCCTCAGGACAAAACCTTAAAAGCATGCCTCAGGGACAAAACCTTAAAAGCATGCCTCAGGACAAAACCTTAAAAGCATGCCTCAGGACAAAACTTAAAAAACAACCTTAAAAGCATGCCTCAGGACAAAACCTTTAAAAGGACAAAACCTTAAGCATGCCTCAGGACAAAAACCTTAAAAGCATGCCTCAGGACAAAACCTTTAAAAAGCATGCCTCAGGAAAAACCTTAAAAAAAACCTTAAAAGCATGCCTCAGGACAAAACCTTAAAGCATGCCTCAGAAACCAAAAGGCACTCAGGACAAAACCTTAAAAGCATGCCTCAGGACACCTTTAAAAAGCATGCCTCAGGACAAAACCTTAAAAGCATGCCTCAGGACAAAACCTTAAAAGCACCTCAGACAAACCTTAAAGCATGCCTCAGGACAAACCTTAAGCTGCCTCAGGACCTTCAGGACAAAACCTTAAAGCAAAAAACCTTAAAAAGCATGCCTCAGGACAAAACCTTTGCCTCAGGACAAAACCTTAAAAGCATGCCTCAGGACAAAACCTTAAAGCATTGCCTCAGGACAAACCTTAAAAGCATGCCTCAGGACAAACCTTAAAAGCATGCCTCAGGACAAAACCTTAAAGCATGCCTCAGACAACCTTAAAAGCATGCCTCAGGACAAAACCTTAAAAGCATGCCTCAGGACAAAACATTAAAAGCATGCCTCAGGACAAAACATTAAAAGCATGCCTCAGGACAAAACCTTAAAAGCATGCCTCAGGACAAAACCTTAAAAGCATGCCTCAGGCGCCTCAAACAACCTTAAAAAGCATGCCTCAGGAGCAAACCTTAAAAGCATGCCTCAGGAGCAAACCTTAAGATAGCATGCTCAGGACAACCTTATAAGCATGTCCTCGGACAAAACACTTAAAGCATTGCCTCAGGCAAACTCCTTAAAAAGGCATGGCCTCAGGACACAACCTTAAAGATGCCTCCAGGACAAGAACCTTAAAGCATGCCTTCAGGAAAACCTTAAAAGCATTGCCTCAGACAAACTTAAAAGCTGCTCAGGACAAACCTCTAAAAGCATGCTCACAGGACCAAACTTAAAAGGCATGCCTCAGGACAAACCTTTAATAAGGCACTGCCCTCAGGACAAAACATTAAACAGGTGATGTCCTCAGGACAACCTTAAAAAGGTTCGCCTCAGGGACTAAACCGTTAATGCATTTGCTCTCAGGACGCAGACCTTAAAAGGTCGCGCCTCAGGACAAGAGAGCCTTCAGCATGCCTTCAGGACAACTCCGTTAAAAGCAATCGGCCTTCAGGACAAAAATCTTAAAATGATATGCCTTTCAGGACAAAACGCTTAAAGCATGCTCAGGACAAAAGCTTCAAGCATTGCCTGAGTAACAAAAACTCGTTTACTGCTTGTGCATCAGTGGATCCAACCGCCCTTTGCTTGCAAGACAGGCATGGCCTCAGGACAATAACCTGTAAGTGCATGCCTCAGGACAAAACCCTTATTAAGCATGCCACAGGACAAACCTTAACCAGGCATGCTCAGGAACAAAACCTTAAAGCATGCCTCAGGACAAAACATTAAAAGCATGCCTCACGGACAAACGTAAAAGCATGCCCAGGACAAACATTACATGCATGCCTGCAAGGACAAAACATTAAAGCATGCCTCAGCGACAAAACATTAACGGCATCGTGCCAGGACAAAACACTTTAAGACGGATAACGATGCCATCGAAAACATATCACGAAACATATTTTATAGCCGGTAAAAAAAAGGTGAAAAATAACAACCATTCAGTGCCTGCCAACACCCTCAAGAGCAATCAATCATACCATATAGTGGTTATTCAAGCCAGGTTTTTCCCGTGCCCAGGTAAAGAGTTGTGCTTCTCCATAATAAAAAACCTATACTTGTACGCTGCGTGAATTTTACTTAATCTGGAACGGTGCGTCCGATGGGATCAACGGGCAGAATCAAAAGCGCACCGTTCCGAAAAGGACGATAAAAAAACCTGCGACCTGCTCTAGCTGACAAAAATGCAACCGAGTGATGAGCGCTCAGCACATACATAGTACCCTTCACCTAAGAACTAAAAGCGAGTATGCGATGATCTTGGGACAGTGGCGCCATTAATTTAAGGGACGGCCACAACTGGAACACTCACGAAATCAAAAAGCAGGGAATATGTCATCATACATAACTTGAAATAGAACAACTGAAGGATAAAAAGCCCCGACGGCGGCTAAGAGTTAAAACAAGCGACTCCAACCTATTAATAAAGAAAACAATTCAGAAACTTAAAACCAAGATAAACAAGAAAACTAGTTAATATAGGAAATGATATGAAATGAGGTGACGAATAACAACGCTGAAACGAAGCAAGTAATCGACGAGTACTCAGACCAGCAAGAAGTCCGAAGCAACAAGCAACCAACCTCGATCTCCCCAAACTCTACTTACGACATGGTCTTCTGGAGAATTGTAGTCTCGGCTTATGTGGGTACCTGCTTTTAGTATGAATCAGTATAAGCGATACAATCTCTCGAACGATGAGCTAGATTTACTACCTGATACAGAGATACAATTAGGATAGTACGTGTTTCAGTATAATCGTTGTGGTGCGGGAGTCCTACAAAAAAACGATAACCACTCACACGGACACTCTCGCAGTTAAAAACTGAGATACCTGGTGGTCGGGGTGGTGCTCTCATGGTGGTCGGTTGTGTGTGATGAGGGGGCAAGCACTCATTGCCCCTAAATAGGGGATTTTAGCATCTTCATCTGATCTAGGCCTACTCGGGAACGCCTTGATTAGTGTAAGGGAATATAAACAGTACTCATCCGTTCCCCAGTGCCTGGTCAACGTCGCTACAAGTCTTCTACTAGTAAGGGCTAGAAACTAAATCAGGGGTAGCTCGTTGCCCATCAGGTTCCTCCGCAAGGCCGTTTCTAAGGACTGGCTACAATAGGTAATAGCCTTTCTTACCTTTCTAAGCACGGTCTCATTACACTCGGGAAATAGATAGTGAAGGGTGATTGAGTATGAAAGGAACAAGGATACCTTATAGCAAATATTAAGTTGTAATGTCGAAGGGTCATGAGGTCCACTAGGCAGGAGAGCCTGCTATTGTAGGCCTCCTCCTAGTTCACGTCCTCCTTAATGACCCCCACTAGACAGAACAATAAGCAGGGTATTGAGTGAGTAATGTTTTCTAGATATTACACGAGATTCGGGTTGTAGTTTGGAATTAGGATTGAATATGAACTGTGGGATAAAAAAAGAATGGTGGCATTACAGTCGTTTGAAATGCCATTTTGCAACGGAGAATCGGAATATAGAGAGAGATGGGGATAGGAGAGAGAGAGAGAGAGAGAGAGAAAGAGAGAGAGAGAGAGAGAGAGGAGAGAGAGAGAAGAGAGGAAGAAGGGAAGATAATGACACCAGCAGAAAAGCGACCACCGCCTGGGCTCCGGCCGGCAGCGGGCGTCACAGACAGCGTGGCGCCGCAGTGTACTAAACTTTAATATTCCCGTGCCTTACTGTACAGGAATGTACATTATTAGCGCTCACTGCCACCACCCGTTTAATACGCACGGGACGGGTGTTGGTTGGAGAAGGCCATGTGTGAGAGACGTGAGGAAAGGAGGGAAAGATGGGTGTGCAAGTGCTGTGATGTGTGGTGTGTAGAATGGGTGAAAAAGCAAGACAGGGTAAACCTAGCCAGAGCGGGGAGGACGACCACGGAATTTCACCACATGTGTTGATAATTCTTCAAGGTAAATCAGTGAAGCAACAGTCACTGTAACATTATTCTCTTCCAGGTCATCAAGCAAGCAAAAGTAACTTAGAATTCTCTTTCAGGTAACCCACAAAAATAAATAAAAAAAAAAGAAAATCAAGAATGATCCAAATCATTTTATTATAAAACGAAATAAACTCCATAAAACAATTACACAAATATACTAAAATAGACAGGGACTAGTCCCCTTAAAAGAACTTTAAAGTTTAAGAAAGTTCAAAAGAACTCGAAAAATATAAAGCACATAAAAATAAAATCCGCTCACTCACGAGTTGAAAATGAAAGTCACCAAAAAAAGAGTGATAAAACAGCCCAGCCTTCTGTTCTTGGCCCGAATGTATATGCATCTAAATGAATACTTTACCACAAAAAACACTTGCTGCAGTATCCCTCCATCGATAAAAGATAAAAGAAAATTCACAAAAAAATAAAAACGGAGGTCGGCCCGGTCTAGGGTGTCCCCTGCCCCATCCTGCAGCACCGGCGTGAAAAGGTGGGAACCACCTAATTAAACACCTGTGTCCAAGGAACACAGGTAGCAGAATGTTTAAGTTAATCGAAATTCTTCACAGATTCTTCTGATAAGAGATTCTTATGGCCGCGTTCTAAACATGTATTGCTTTAATATAAAAGCCTTAAAAGGGAAAGAAACTTCTGCAAGATGAAAATAACTACTAAAGGAAAACTTTCAGGCATAACTTTGATATAATTACGTTTTCCACCGTTTTTTCGAGCTCATAGCTAGTATCCTTAAAATGCTGGTGCTCTGTGCTTAGAGAGTGGCGGCGTTTATTCAAAGAAGTCAACAACCTCTTGCTTATCTAAAAATAGAGATTTATTAAAAAAAAAAAAAAAAAAGAATGTACAGGCACGCGTGCGCCTTCCTGGGCTGTTCCGCGGGCGCTCCCTCCCTCGTCTTGGGAGGAAACTTCATCTCCTCAAAGGCCTTTCGCATCCGCCGCGTCACCCGCCCGCCACGTCGCTCCATGCGAGCTCCCTTACGTAGCGATCTATCCTATTGAAATCGGGCGTGCGATTCCCGCAGAGTTTTGTTCTGCTGGACACCGTGTTTTATATGGATGCCAGGCCGCCAAGGGAGAGACTAAATTAAAATCTGAATATTTCCCGTTTCCAGTCCACTACAGCGCCAGCCAAGCATTACAATGTCAAAGGCCGAAATTACCTCCGTGCATTACATAATATCTGCCTTAGCAAAGGTGGAAAAAAATGCCTTTGATTATGATTTTTTTAATGCGAAAATCTCTTAGTAATTACGTGTTATTTCTTCTTAAATGAAGCAACGAGGAAATAATCGGCGTAATAATCAGCTGTGTAGTAAGGGGGGGAGGGACTGCCGGCCACCATTATTGCTTAGTCACAAAACAAAGCTACAGAATAGAGAACAATCCCGCAATGATGATAGAATTTAGATTTTATTTAAATTTGAAGCCTATCAGATCAAAAATAGTCCGCACACACTCACACACGCATATATACATAAATATATCTATACCTATACCTTTTTATCTATATATATACATATATATGCTTACATGTTCATGCATACATTTATACACTCGCACACACACATGTGTATATCTATATGTAGACACACAAACATATGCATACATTCACCCCGCCTCCCCCCCCCCACACACACACACACGCACAAACACACACACACCTTAACACATAACCAGACACACTCCCATGTAAAGATACAGATATAATTATATACACATACAGACATTCACCC
>NW_020870059.1:921647-929147 GCF_003789085.1 Penaeus vannamei
CCTTCCCCAACAGCACATCACCTCCACCTACCTTTGCCTTTATTCCTCAGACACCAGTCTCCTCTTCTCCCCCCCCCTCATAAGAAAACCTTGGTCTCACAAAATTCTCCAACAAACTCCACTGCAGAAACTATGGAAGACATTCAAAGCTATATGCTTGAGACACACTCGAAGTGACTGCCGATATCCATCCCCTTCCTGCTCATATTCCCCCTACACCCCTTCCTCCCACTCCCTCTCAATACAACCTAACCCCCTCAATGCCGCCTACTACCGATATCCATCCTCCTACTCATATCCCCCCTACGCCACTTCCTCCTACTCCCTCTCAATACAACCTAACCCCCTCAACTCTAATTACAAGTACATTCTCTCTCCCTCCATCCTCTCTATAATTCCCACCCCCTCCTGTATGTACACGTGAATCCCTTATGTAGTTCCCTTACCTAAACCGACCATAGCCCACTCACACAGCAACTCCTTTCCCATCTTTAACCTTTCAAGATTACTCTAGATAGCTGACGCGTAGCAACTATCACCCTTCACCCCTCCTTTGATATACTTTCCTATAGTGCTATATAACTTTTGCTTTTAACCGTTTACCATTAATAATGCAGGTTACTAATTTCACAAGCAAGTTACTTTTTCACAAGTCGAAAAATGTCCTGAAAGGCAAAGTAACATCGATTTTCGACATTTTCCTCAGACCTTGTGACAAGCTTAATCGAGCAGCTATCGTGGCGCAGTGTTCGTGTCCTTGACCGTGGCCGCGAGCTCTTGGCCTTGACTGACTGACACACTGCCTTACAATTAGACCAGCAAAGTTTACCATCGTTGTAATGATTAATGTGAGATAATGGCTTGCACGTAATTTTTGTTAATGGTGGGTAATACCATTTTGTAATAAATTTTGTTGAATTTTGGATCTGATGTATGTGTAAAGGTATTTAGTGAGCATTATTCCATGCCTCAAGGAAAGCTGTATTTGAAAATGGGCATACAGGCAGAAAATTGAAAAGATAGAGAGAGAGGCAGACAGACCGACAGGAAAAGAAGAAAGAGGGAGGACTAGAAAGAGAAAGAAGAAAGAGATGAAATATAGAGAAAGAGATAAAAGAAAAGAAGGAGAGGCTGCTTACGATGCGGTGTTTGGTTACTTCATATAGGTTCATGAACTTTGTCCTTTAGATTTTGAAATAGAAGTTTTTGTAAGAGAACTTTAGCCCTTGAGCAGCTAAAGGGAGTGGAAATCTAGTGAATAGTAAGAAAAGAGACAGAGGGAGAGGGAGAGAGGAAGGAGGAGGAGGAAAAGCGACGGAGGGAGAGGGAGCAGTTACTGAGAATAGATATACAATAAAAGATCAATTCTGTACAGGATGTTTTTTCCTCATTCTTTCTTTCTTCATTTATCTTAGCGAGTGACGGAGGGTATAGAGAGGGAGGAAGTAATTTTCTGTTCATATAAAATGCGATTAGTGTCACCAAAGGGGTTTTGCAGAGTGAATTATTTTGAAGTATTTCATTGTTTTCGAAAAAAAAAAACATTCATATTGATACCGCAGTAGCGACCGGTGTCCCTGCTTCCTTATCAAGACAAATGTGATGTTTAGTAAACCTTAAAGCTATATGTTTTCTTTATTTCTCTCTCACTCTCTCTCTCTCTCTCTCTCTCTCTCTCTCTCTCTCTCTCTCTCTCTCTCTCTCTCTCTCTCTCTCTCTCTCTCTCTCTCTCTCTCTCTCTCTCTCCGTTCTCCCCCCTCCCCTCTTCCCTTCCTTCTCCACCTTCTCTCTCTCTTCATTCTCCCCCCTCTCTCCTCTCTCTCTCCCCCACTCTCTCTCTCTCTCTCTCTCATTCTCTCTCTCCCTACCTCCCTCTCCCTTAGGAAGGAAATAAATAAATTTATAAAAAATGCCGACATTTACTTTTAGCCTTAATCAAACAAGTCTGATGAGGAGTTGAAATATATAAAAGATATGCAAACTATGCTTAGAAGTGCTGATTTGTCGTATCACCATTATGTAATGAAGGTGATCTTTCAACGCACTGTATATCATACATACATACAGGATAAATGCCTTCATACAGCATAAATAAAGACCTGAAAGAAATGAATATTCATGTTTACTTCCGATGAAACAACATGCTTTATGCAAACCAAATTAACTTCACTCGACTAATTTTCTCTCTCTCGCTCTTTCTCTCTCTCTCCATCTGTCTCTCTCTCCTCTCTCTCTCTCTCTCTCTGCCTGCCTCTCCCTCTCTCTCTCTTCTTCTTGCTCTCTCTCTCTCTCTCTCTCTCTCTCTCTCTCTCTCTCTCTCTCTCTCTCTCTCTCTCTCTCTCTCTCTCTCTCTCTCTGCTTGCCTGCCTGCCTGCCTGCCTCTCTCTCTTTCTCTCTCTCTCTCTCTCTCTCTCTCTCTCTCTCTCTCTCTCTCTCTCTCTCTCTCTCTCTCTCTCTCTCTCTCTCTCTCTCTCTCTCTCTCTCTCTGCCTGCCTGCCTGCCTCTCACTCACTCTCTCTCTCTCTCTCTCTCTCTCTCTCTCTCTCTCTCTCTCTCTCTCTCTCTCTCTCTCTCTCTCTCTCTCTCTCTCTCTCTCTCTCTCTCTCTCTCTCTTTCTCTCTCTCTCTCTCTCTCTCTCTCTCTCTCTCTCTCTCTCTCTCTCTCTCTCTCTCTCTCTCTCTCTCTCTCTCTCTCTCTCTCTCTCTCTCTCTCTCTCTCTCCTGCCAGTCTGACTCATTCTCTCTCTCTCTCTCTCTCACTATCTTTATACATATATACATATGTATATATGTATATAAACTTTCACATATTTGTGTGTGTGAACACAAAAAATGTAAGGGGAGGAGTGTGAGGTAGGGAGAGGGAGGGACTTTGAGGGAGGGGAGGTAGGTAATGGGGAGGGAGGGGAGGCGAGGGGAGAGGGAGGGGAGGCGAGGGGAGAGGGAGGGGAGGATGGGAAGGGGAGGGGGAGGGGGAGGGTGGGAAGGGAAGGGGAAGGATACGAAGGTTTGGGGAGGGTGGGTAGGGTTAGAGAGCGAGGCGGGAGGGGGTGAGTGGGGCGGGGGGGGGGAGGGCAGAAAGAAGGGAAAGGAAGGAGGAAAGAAAGAATGGAAGGGTAGGAAGGGAAAGAGGGAAGAAGGAAGAAGGAAGAAGGATGGGAAGGAGGGAAGAAGGAATGGAAGGAGGGAAGGAGGAAGAAGAAAGGGAAGGGGGGAGGAGAAGGAAGAAGGGAGGGAAGAAGGAAAGAAAAAAAGAAGGATAGGAAGGGAAGGAGAAAAGGAGGGAAGAAGGAGAATGAAGAAGGAAGGGAAGGAGGGAAGAAGGAAGGGAGGGAAGAAGGAAGGGAAGGAGGAAAGAAGGAAGGCAAGGAGTGAAATAGGAAAAAAAGAAAGGAAGGGTAGGAAGGGAAGGAGGGAAGAAGGAAGAAGGAAAGGAAAAAAAGGATAGAAGGGAATAAGGGAAAGAAGAAGGAAGAAGGAAGGGAAGGAGGAAAGAAGGAAGAAGGAAAGAAAGGGAGGAAGAGTAGGAAGGGAATAAGGGAAAGAAGAAGGAAGAAGGAAGGGAATGATAGGAAGGGAAGGAGGAAAGAAGGAAGAAGGGAAGAAAGAATGGAAGGGTGGGGAGAGAAGGAGGGAAGAAGGAAGGAAAGAAGGAAGAAGGAAAGAAAGAAAGGAAGGAAGGAGGAAGACGGAAGTAGGAAGACGGAAGTAGGAAGAAGGAAGGGGAGAAGGAAGAAGGAGAGGAGGGAAGAAGGAAGAAGGAAGGGAAGGAGGAAGGAAGGAAGTAGGAAGAAGGAGAGGGAGAACTCTACTGCACACGTTATGGTATGAGGAATGCGAAGTCATACACTGAACTATGATGACGTTGAAAATATCGGCGAAAGAGAGTTGTTATGAGGTGGTTGTAGTCATAACAATTTGCACCGATTTGCACGTTAAGTTATAAGGCCTCATGAGTCTTGAGTCACTGCTTTCGGATTGCTTTTCCTGTTGATAATCATGAGTGCATGGATAAAACCTTTTTTTTTTTTTTTTTTTTTTTTTTTTTTTTGTAATGGTGAATGATGAATGATTAATGTTGGATGATGGATAATGGGTGTTTGATGATGACTATGATGATTGATGATAATGATGATGATGATGGTGATAAGGATGGTGATGACGATGATGGTGATGACGATGATGGTGATAAAGATGGTGATGACAATTATGGTAATGGTGATGATGATGATGTTAATGATGATGGTAATGATAATAAAGATGGTGATGACGATGATGACGATGCGATGGTGACAATGTTGATGGAGATGATAAAGATAATGATGATTATGATGACTCTGACGATGGCGATGATAATGATCATGGTGATGGTGACGATAACGAAGACGATGATGAGGGTAATGAGGAAGATGATGACGATATTTCCTCTCCCTTTTTCCCTTCTCTCCTTACCTCCCTTCCTTACCTCATCACCCCCCCTCCTCTTTCTCTGCCTCTGTCTGTCTGTTTATCTCTCCTTCTCTTTCTTCCTTTCTCCCTCTGTCCATTCACCCTTTGCTTTATCAACCTCTCTCGCTTTTTCTGTCTCTGACTTTCTGTTTATCGCTCTTTGTTTCTCCTTTTCTCCCTCCCTCCTTTCCTCCCTTATTTCATCAACCTATCTGTCTCCCCCCCCCCCGTCTCTCTCTCTCTCTCGCTCTCTCTTTCTCTCTGTCTCTCTGTCTCCCTTTGCCGAGGTGTCTCCATTCTAAAACATTGAACATAATATAAATATAATAATAATTATACGTCATCTGAGGAAAAATACAGAGACAGCACGCGGCGTTCGTTATATGGAGTGCGCTTTGCTGCCTCACAGTGAAATGGAACGTAACGTGACGCAATAGACTCAGAACAACGATGGAAAGATGGAAATGGAGAAAATAACTCGCTGGTTTAGAAATGCGTTGAAAACATTTCGATAAACAGACACACACGCACACACACATACGCACGCACACGAGAACTTACACAGTGGAGGGTGGAAAGATACTTATCAGAAACAGCAAAACCCAAGGTCAAATATTTTGTAAACCGCACTGGTAATATATAGTTGTTTTCCTTTCAATAGAATTTGCAGAAATGTTCCAAGTTTCATGAAGCATTGATCACACACACGCACGCACACGCACAAACACACACATACACACACACACACACACACACACACACACACACAAACACACACACACAAACACACACACACACAAACATACACACACACAAACAAACACACACAACACAAACACACACACACACAACACAAACACACACACACACAAACACACACACACACACAAACACACACACACACACACAAACACACACACATACAAACAAACACACACAAACAAGCACACACACACATATAGATCACACTGTGCTGGTTTTTTCCATTTATCTTTAAGTACAAGGTACTGTGTTTTTGTGTCAGCTGTTGTCTATCTTATGATCGGATTCGGCGCAGATGAACGTGTGAGATAGCTAAGATTCCTTGGCAACGAAGCGCTTTTGGCAACATTTTTATGTAATGAACTAAATCACGAGGTTAATATTCAATGGCTATTTGATGGTCTGATAAAGATTATTTGATAATTGAGAGGTTGGCGATAAAAGAAGGAAAATAGAATAAAATAAAATACAGGTATTTCTCGGACGTGTTACATTCGACCAGCTATCAGCTAGCCGTTGTCATCGCCCGGGAACTTCTACACGCCGCGTCACACCAACGACTTTCTGCCGGTTTGTTAGAATTGTGCGAGGCCCGACCCAAAGAATATTCGTATACTTGACATGCATAAATAAAGAAATAAATGCATGCTTATCAGTCTAGACATGCATATCAACCGGGCAAATAGATAGTTAAATGTATATCTATCAGATGTATAGACAGATGTGCCTTTATTTCTGCGTCTGTCTTTATGGAAATTCATTGGGTCAGACCTGGCACACGTTTAACAAACCGGCCGTTTTTTGCCTCGGAGCTTGTAAGTGAGGATTCGGCGCAGAGGAAACACTGACAAAATACTAGACTAGATTTTAGTGTGGCTGTCGAATTCATCTTTATGTATCGATTTGACTAGATGCAAAAGTTATTGTCTGATTGCTTAGGCTATTTTGTTTTACACCATATATCATCAGCTGTATTAAGGAAACATTAATATTACGGATTGAGCGGAGAGGGGATGGGAGTTATTGCAGCCCCTCCCTCCCTCCCTCATCTCAATCTCTCTCTCTCTCTCTCTTTCTCCCTCTCTAGCTTTCTCTCTCCCTCTCTAGCTTTCTCTCTCCCTCTCTATCTCTCTCTCTCTCTCTCTCTCTCTCTCTCTCTCTCTCTCTCTCTCTCTCTCTCTCTCTCTCTCTCTCTCTCTCTCTCTCTCTCTCTCTCTCTCTCTCTCTCTCTCTCTCTCTCTCTCTCTCTCTCTCTCTCTCTCTCTCTCTCTCTCTCTCTCTCTCTCTCTCTCTCTCTCTCTCCCTCTCTCTCTCTCTATCTCTCTCTCCCTCTCTATTTTCCCCCCCCTCTCTCTCTCTCTTTCTTTCTCCCTCTCTATCATTACAATTAATAGGCTTTTACAAAATTATTTCTTATAATAACAGCAACAATAATATTTTTTCATTCGATAATTCGTCCCTCCCTCTTCCTCTTGCCCTCCCTTCCCCCTTCTCTTCTCAGCTCCCTCTTGGCTTTCTTTCTCCTCATTGCTTCCTATATCTCTCTTCTTCTCAGCTCTCTTCTTTTTCCTCTCCCTCTCGGCTCCCTTTCCCCTTCGCTTCTCATATCTTCCTTTATCTCTCCTCTTCTCAGCTCCCTCCCTTCTCCCTTGTTTTCTTACAACCTCTTCCCTGCTCCTCTGTCGTCACAGGGAGGATAATTTTGTATGAGTAAGCTTCGTTCATGTGTATCCGCGAAGGTGGCGCTGTGGCAAGTGTGTGGCTGACTATACCATGGCCTCCAGCAACGGGTATTAGAGAGCTACAATGTGGATTTTCATTCCTCCTCCTTTTGTATCCTAAATCAGGTCATATTTTTGTTCGAGTTTTGGGAGGATTTGGAAATATAAAAGTTACTCTCAGCCCCGGGAAATGTTTGTCATTTGCCAATCACCCTTTATGGCCAAAGACACTAAAAACTGAATGCGAGGAAAGTACATATAAAACAGCGTGTGTGAAAAGTGAAGTCGAGCAGAGGTCCTCAAACTCTTAGCTTCGGCTCCTACGAATTGCTTCGATAGATTCGAGAGCCACCCTCGCAACAGCAAAGCATTTCTGACATTCACTTCACCTAACTTGTATCTGCTTGCCTACCAATGTGTGTACAGTCAGAAAAAATGTTGCCTCTTAGACTAACTAAAAAAAAAAAAAAAAAAAAAAAAAAAAAATATATATATATATATATATATAATATATATATATATATATATATATATATATATATATAAATAAATATATATATATATATATA
>NW_020870059.1:941955-944455 GCF_003789085.1 Penaeus vannamei
TCAAACACATTTAGCATTGTCGAATTTCGTGAATATTAACTAGAAAAATACAACCTAAAAATAAACAATGATCTTACAATGACGCAAAACCATACAACCAACACAATCAACCAAACAAACAAACAAATAAAACCAACAAGCGTAACAAACACACAACCAACCAAATAAAAAACTAAACACAACACAAACATCCAACAAACCACACAACCTAACAAACACATGAATACCCAACCAACCAAACAAAAAAACACTGGACAAACAAGCACGTGTACAACCAAACAAACAGACACACAACCAGTCAAGTACACAAAAACATTGGAATCCAACCAAACAAACACGTGGACAACCCAACCAAAATAATACATGCAAGCAAACAAATACAACCAAAACAAACACATCTAACCACCCAAACCAACCCACCAACCATACCTATAACACATAGGCCTACAACCAACTATAACACAAGGCCTAAACCCAACCAGCTCAACAACCAAACATTCACAACCGCAAGGACACATAGCAGCGGAAAAAAAAATACAGAAACCAAACTCCATAAAACACAATAAAAAACACTCAGATCTAAGTGCACTAAATAGTAATTCCCCGTTAATTAGCCTATGGGTAAAAAAAAGCGGCTTTCTTTCAACCTTAAAATTACAAAAAAAAAATCTAGGGCGTTTATACCTAGGTAGATGAAGGGTGAGGGAGAGGGGTAAAGGGGGTAAGGGGAAGTGTATATGGGGCGAGGAGAGGGGGGGCATGGGGGCAATAGGGGAGGGTATGGGCGATAAGGGAGGATATGGAGGAGGAGGGATAAGGGAAAATGGTCGAAAGAAGGAAGAAGAAGGGAGGAGAGAGACAGAGGGAGAATGGGGAAGAATAACAAGAGAAAGGAAGAGAAGTAGAAAGGAACGAATGAGAAAAAGGATAAAGAAGGAGAATAGTTGAAAAGAAGGGAAGGAGAAGGAAGAAGAGATGAAGAAGACGGAAAAGACACGTTAGAAGAAGAGAGGAGGAGGGAATAAGGAAGAGAGAAATAGGAAGAGGCATAGGAAAGGGAGGGAGGGGGAGGGCAAGGGGTCACCTGCGGTCGAACCTCACTGCCAGGTCGAAAGGTGGGGGGAGTGGAGAGAGGAGACGGGGTGCGGCGAAAGGAAGAGGGGGGGGAAAAGGGAGTAAAGAGAAATGCAATCCTGGGAAAGAGCTGAGTTCTGTGGAGTCGTTTCCTCATAGAAATAGTTTGGGAATATATAGCCTATGTGCAAATTGATTCTACCGTTGGTTGAATGAATGCATCAAATACAGCTTATGTGAGTTATATAATCCTAATATAAATCCATAAACAGGTAGAGAGATAGACAGATAGAAAGACAGGTCGAATGATAGATAGACAGTTAGATAAACAGACAGACACATAGACAAAGCTCGATGGTAAATCTAAGTAAGACAGCCGCGCCCATTATTTTTTTCTCCTATCCCCTTCACTCTTGGGTGACCCGTGGAGAATGGGGGTTGGAGGTAGGGGGGGCACACACACGGAAGAAATAGCAGAATGAAAAGTGAAATTTTGAAAAAAATGCAAAATCCGAACGAGATTCGCGACGCGACGCGCCGTTGCGCCGGTGTTGCCAAAATCCAACATTTCTCAACCTAACCTAACCCTAAACCTAACCCTCAACCTAGCCTAATCTAACCTAATCCTCAACCTAACTAACCAACCCTAACGTAACCTAACCAAACCTAATCAACCTAACCTAAAACCAACCCAACCAACCTAACCTAACCTAACCTAACCTAACCTAACCCAACCCAACCCGGACCCCCTTCCCTGGGCGTATTTCCTTACCCCTCACCCGGGGTATTTTGCAGTAACAAACAAGCATTACCTTCCAAAACCCCCGTATTTTGCATTTTGCAGAAAGCTCATTGTTTACATTCGAGACGTCCCCACAAATTTTATTAACTTCCCCGACAGGTTACGAACTCCAGTCAATAATTCTGTTATACTTTCCTTTGTAAATATAGTGCGGCTGCCTAAATTAGTATTGCCAGCTCGATATATAAACAGAATAGATACAAATGTATATGAATAAAAATACAAACAGTAACACATACACGCAAATATAACAATGGCAGCTACAACCTTACCTTACTCATGCAACCATAACATAAACTTCTTTTTCCCTAAATAAGGAGAGTTGACACCTATCCACCCCTTGAACCGACTCTTACGAAAATAAACATAATAAACATACAAGAACATTCTTTCTCTTTAGCTGTCCACTCTGAGACTGATATTTCAATTTTTGAATTTCTGGAAGTCGCCGATGATTGGCCTCTACGTCATGGTCGACACACGCCATTAAACGGTTGAATTTGATTGGCTGTGGGAGGTCACGTGACGCGTAACGTTGCAGACACGCTGGCGCTCTCGTGCCGAGACAGAGCAGTCGACACACGCGGTTTGTCCCACACGCAGTTGATGTCAACAATAAACATC
>NW_020870059.1:949455-950724 GCF_003789085.1 Penaeus vannamei
CACACACACACATACACACCATACACAAACACACACACACACCATACACAAATACACACCATACACAATACACACACACACACATAACACACCATACACAAATACACAGACACACATACACACCATACACAAATACACACACACACACACACCATACACAAATACACACCACATACACACCATACACAAATACACACCATACACAAACACACACACACACACACACACACACACACACACACACACACCACACATATATATATATATATATATATATATATATATATATATATATATATATATATATATATGCTCCAATATCTTGAAATGAGCAGCAAAACCAGGCAACGAAACCCAGGATCAGCAAAAAGGTGCTTCAAACACAGCGACAGCAACAGCAGGTCAGCAGGTGGCGGCCATAAACAGATCAGCTGTCTGTCGCTGTCTCTTACATTTGCCGCGCTGCCAACCTTCGATTAAGCGAACTTCAGAGAAATATACAATAAATCTTTCGTACGTAAAGGCGGTTTAGCTTAAACTAGGCTATTTCAGTGTAATTGGTAATTCAACCGCAAAACAACTCTTTTGATTAACTATTCAACGGCAGTTAACCCTTCTTTTCGAAATTATTCTACCGCAAAATCCTTTCTTATTTAGACAATCAGTCCACAATAAACTGAATTTACAAAAAAAGATAAACAAAATGCAATAATATATCGTAATTTCACACATGGTTAAAACTATTATCAACTAAAACCTATTTTTACATTCATTGTCACTTACTTTCATTCTTAAACGTTACCTTTCATGCATACACCTTTAGAAAAAAAATGAAAAACAAGCACATACACACAAAAAACTTTCACATACACACAAAATAACATACATATAGATAAAAATAAAACCGTACATAACACAAAACAAACATACATGTACACACTAACAAACCAAACATACAAGTACACACTAACAATACAAAAACACACACACACAAACAACAAACATACAAAAAATACACCCAAACAAACAACAAACACATACCGACACACATACAAAAACAAAAACAACAACAACAAACAAAACCCACACACACACGCAAGACACACACACATAAGAAACAACATCCCCACCCCCACCCCCCTCAACCCCGCCACCCCCACCCCTCAACCCACCCCCACCCCCACCCCATACACAAAACCCACATCAAAAACCCAAAATTCAAGGAATTCCGAAACCCTCGAGATCTTGACCAAACGTTCCCTCGCGCCC
>NW_020870060.1:12500-15000 GCF_003789085.1 Penaeus vannamei
AGTATATAATATATATTTATTATATAATTATATAAAAGTGATAGATTGATAGAAGATATACTGATAAATATATATATTATTATATATATATATATTATCTATATATATAATAGTGATATATATACTATTATATTTATATACATACCATACATACACACAACACACACACCACACCACACAACAACACACACAACACCAGTATATATATTACATTATTATTTACTTAATTACTATTATAATAACATAGGTGTATTAACATAATATTATATATCATAGTTGCGTTATACCTATATACTACATTATGTATATATACCCCTACACATCATACATACATAGTTATATATATCATATATATATCTATATATATATATACTTTATATTATCTAGTAAGTGTGTGTGTGCGTGTTGTGTGTAGTGTGTGTGTGTATTATGTTATGTATTATATATATATATGACGCCACTATAAACTTATTAATACCTCATATCGTTATAATAATCTTATATATCTTTACAATATTTAATACACACCACACACACCACACACACACCACAACACACAACACACACACAAACACACATACACATCTCTTATTACACACCACACACAGACCATACATCATCACACACACACACACACACCAGACACACCACTACAACACACCACAGCCCTCACATCCACACATACAGTATACTATATTATCTCTATATATAGTAATGTATTATAATATATACTAACAGATCACTTAGTATACTATATATATTCAAATTTCTACATTATTTATTTCATTATCACTTATATATATATTATAATATAGACCAGTATAATTATACTTTATATATATATATATGTACTATATATATATTATCTTATTATAATATACTTATATGATATTAACTTACCTATCTATAACATGAATTACAATACATCTTCAATTAATTTATCCTATCTCTCTATTCTCATCCAATTATATACTATATACTATACGATATAATACTACTTGATTTTTTACCTTACTATTTAATATAAATATAATATATTATATTATATACTATAATATAATATAATACCACACTTATAATAATATAGTTGTATCTATACATTCACATATGTATGTATTAGTCATGGTGCGCTTTACATCGCCTCAAGAAGCCGTCGCAGAAGTACTGACTGCACTTGGATATATCACTCTTAGAATCCATGAGTTTGAGAGGTCCAATAAGTATATTTGACTAATTAGTAACCTGATCTATATGATTTGAAAAGGACTGTCTGGCTCTTTCCTTTACGTACAAAAGGGATGTAATGGTTGTATCCATGCACCACCTCTTCCCATTTGTTGCACTGACACGTGCGCGGTAGATGCTGACTGCCCAAAGTATCATTGTGGACAAGCTCTGTTTCCATGTTCGTACTACTGAGTCTTTGGCAAACCCTTGGTCTAGAACTGTCTTCTAGTCCCAAGACCAAGATCCAACACTTTGGACTTGCTACAGACCCTTTACTTGTTACGTGCTTGTGCGCAATGAACATTGAAGTCACAGTAGCTCATTACCTACCTTGCGCTGTCCAGCAGGTAAGTCAGCAGACGGATGCCTGCCGCCAAGCAAGAGGTATGCTATTTTAAACAAAGTCTCCTTATCTAATTTGCCCACGTACCTAACAAGCACGAAGCAAGTTCACGTGTTATTCAAGACGACGATCCAGTTAATTCCATTATACATTCGGATTTAGTAAACACGAATATTATAAGATGAGCTAGTGAAATCTGACATTGTTCCTCGATTGCAATATTGGTCTTTGTGCTATCTTGTATGGTAGCGCATTCGCTGGCCACAGGAGCTATTACATTATAAAACTCGTGATCCGCCACTCAGGCTACCAACGTCTACTGCCAACCAGTTTGTTCTGTATGAATAGCCAGGTGTATCAAGCTTTGGACGACCTTACGATATTAGACTGTTACTAATATACTATTTATACTATTACACTATAGTCTAGAATATAATTTAGATACATCCTTACCTTTACTCTTATATACTTTCCAATATCTATCCTATAATTATATAACGTGTGTGTGACTGTATGCTATGTGCCTATATACAGCTATTACTATTTATTATCTTATAGTTCTATCTTTTATAGATTATATATATTTTTATATAGTAATGATTTTACATGTTACATATAATACTAACTATAATCTATATATGTATAGTATATATATTATATATTACTATATTATAATTACTATATATACTTCTTACTTATACTATATAATTTATATATTATTAGAATGTGTGCACTGCCCGCCCGACCCCGGCTCCACCTGCGTGTGTTATGTCTCGTTGCCTGATTACTATAATGTATGTGTGTTATTGTCTGCTCTTATGTTTGTTGCGCGTGTGATTTGTTTGTGGTTATACATCTTTTATGTATATCTTATACTATCTATCATTATCTTTATAATATCTATCTATCTATCTATCTATCTATTCATCC
>NW_020870060.1:22500-25000 GCF_003789085.1 Penaeus vannamei
TTGGTTGCTAGTATTATTATTATCAGCTTTGTTATTATTATGACAATAATAATCAAAATTATTATTACTAGTACTAATAGTATTATTATTGTTACTATTGTTTCTGTCATCATAATCATTACTTTTAGTAGTGGCAGTAGTATCTCTGCTATTATTATCATTATTTTTATTATTATTTATAGTAATAGCAACCGCAGTAGTATCGTTACTAGTATTCATGTTCTTATTATTGTCATCACCATTCTGATTACTTTCGTTGTATTATTATTATAAATATTATTATTATCATTATTACCCTTACTTCTTATTATCAATATAGAGTATGGTCATTAACAATATGATTTTTATTATCATTCCTGTTATGTTTTATTGCTATTATTATCATTAATCTCATTGTTTCAATCATTAATATCAAGATTGTTCCTGATACTATATTTATTATGATTATCCTTATTACTTTAATTCATATTTATATCATCGTTATTGTTATCATTAATTATCCTTATCATTATCAATATTAATGTTAATTAATAATACTTTTGTCGTTATTATGAATGTGTTCATCATTATCAACAGCATTACAATTATAATCATTATAATCATTACTATCATCATTATTTTTATCATTATCATCATTACTAATATCATTATTTTTATCATTATCATCATAGCTATTATTATTATTTTATTATCATTACTTCTATACTGGTTATCATTACCATTATTATTATCACTATTTATCAGAACTATCATAATTATCACTCTTATTTTATATCTATAGTAGAATTATCATTAATATTATATTCTTTCTCATAATATTTCTATTAGTATATGAGCATCACCTATTCCTTTACCATAATCATTATGAGTGTTATCACTATTATTATTGTTGTTCATTCTATCATCGTTATGATGTTTATCAATAACAGTATTTGTATAAATATTATTATGATCATTATGATTATCAGTAATATTATTACAATCGTTGTTATTATTGTTAGCATTACCGTTATCATTACTGATATCATTATCCTTATTTTCATAATTTTCCTTATCATTAGCATTATTACCATGATCATGAGCACCATCATTATTATTGTTACTATCGTTATTATCACTAATTTATGAGATTATAATGATTATTATTATCATCATAATATTTTATTAGTGTTATCAATATTATTACTATGATAATTGTGATTGCTATTATAATTATCACTAGTATGACAATTTATATTATTTTTGTTATTATCATTTTGATGTTGCTCTTAATATTGATACCCATCACTTTTGTTATTTTATTATTATTACTTTTATCATTATAATTATTATTACTTTTATTATCAATATTATAATGAATGTCACCATCGTTATTTTCATTAGTCGTAGTAGTAATGGTAATAGTATCATTATTATTATCATCATCATTATTATTGTCATCATTATTGTTATTGTTCTTATTATAATCATTACTGTAAACATTATTATTGTTATCATAATTATCGGTATTAGTATTACCATAATTATCATTATTACCATTACTATAATTGTTGGTATCTTTATTTTCATAATTATTATTGTTATATTATCATTATTATTGCCATTACCATTATCATAATCATTATTGTATTATCAACTTTTATTTTTATATTTTTGGTAATTGGTATTATTGATATTATGATTATTATCATGATATTAATTATTGTTATAATAATAATTATCATTATCATTAGTGTCATCATTAATATTAGCATAATCAATATTATTTTAGTTATCATTAATAATTTGCTATCATTGCTTTTTATCGTTGCTATTATCAAATCAACATTATTTTCCTTATCATCCTTCTTATAGTTCTTATCCTTAATATCAGTTTAAGTATGATTATTCTAGCTGTTATTATTGTTATCATTGTTATTTTACTTGTTATCATTATCATGATTACTATTATGATTATTAACATTATGTAGTTGCTTATAATTAATAATTTTATAAGCATTGTTACTGTTATAATTATTGTCATATTAATCATCATCATTAACTGGTATCGTTTTTGTTATTATTATTATTATTATTATTATATTATTATTATTATTATTATTATCATTATTATATTATTATTATTATCATATTATTATTATTATTATTATTATTATTATTATTATTATTATTATCATTATTATTATTATTATTATTATTATTATTATTATTATTATTATTATTATTATTATTATTATTATCATTAACTTTATAACTATAATCATTATTGTTATCATCATCATTAGTTTTATTATTGCCATTATTATTATTATTACTATTATCATTAGGATCATTGTTATTACTATTAATTTCTTTATTATTACCATTAATATTATTATTATCCTTATCATTATCATCAATAATTCTTATCATAATCATCGTCATTAATAAGTATCATTGTTTTCATCATCATTATTGTTACCATTACATTTATACTTATTATAATGATTGTCATTATTAT
>NW_020870061.1:2999-10499 GCF_003789085.1 Penaeus vannamei
ATATATATATATATATATATATATATATGCATGGGTATATATGTGTGTAAAAAATCTCTATTATGTTGATAGAAAAAGAGAAGAGTAAACAGTGCATAAGGTAGATTTACTGAATTTCTGAAATATCCTGGCCTTCATCTTCAGATTTGAAGGGAAAGACGGAAGAATACAATAAAGGAGAGGTAACGAGGTGAAAACGGAGTAGGCGGGGACAGGTGAAAGGAAAGTAAGGTGTAGTGATGCCTTAAATCATTACGGTCGTCTAGGTGACCTTGAAATTACCTGTGATTACCTGGGCAGCGTCTTTAGTCGCGTCAAATTTCCTGCAATAGGGGTAGTGCTGCCATCATCCGATAGAGGGATCGGAACCCATGTTTGTGTCAGTCTTTTGGTAAAATGAGAGAAATAAAAACATGCAGGATTGACCGAGCGGGCGTGGAAAGAATAAGGAGGCATTTATATATTACTTTCATTTTTGTTAGAGGATTATTTCTCAAAGAGCAAAAGTTTTAGTTTTGTATTATTTCATATTCATTATCTGTTCAAATATAAAAGGTTGAGATGCTGAATGTTCTTCATTTAACGAGATTGTCACTTCCATTTTAGTCTTGTAATTTTAACTGTAAAACCTTTTCATTACTTAAACTGTTTATACTTCCACTTAAACTTTTGATTTTTTTTTTCAATTATAGTTTTAGCTTTAAAAAGAAGATATGAAATACTAAAGATTAAAGAAACCAATAATTTCCAAAAGTTAAAAACATAAGATGTCTCCCCTCATGGCGAGACACACTGAGCGAGTCGAGCTCAAGTGCCAAAGGTATGCTGTTTTTCGCTGGTTTGCAGAAGTATATTTAAGAAAATAAATAAATAAACAAATAAATAAAAAAATGCCCCCTTGGAAGCGGCAGCCTTGGGGCCAGCCCGCGCTGCCCTCCTTTGGCATTCTCTTTTGTTTCTGGCACTCAAGGGGGGACTCGTTCGTGGGTCAGCCGCGATCCCCGCGAATCGCGACTTCCTCGAAGGTCACAGGCCGCTCCGCTAAGGCCTGTGGACTCACAAGCACCAAGATGCTGCAAAGAGATAGGTATTACTGTGAAGTACAGGTAAATTCATCGGTGAAGACGTAGAATGATTAAAAATATAAAAAGGGGGAAGAACAACAACCAAATATTTGTTGTCAGCCACCTTAAAAATAAATAAATAAAAAAACAGTCCTGAAAGAGGCTGCAGTAAAAAACATAAAAGTAGCCTAAAAATTGTGCTTAAAACTAATCTTGCAGTAGACGTAAACTAAACTTAAAATTAACCTTGATATTTAAATTCAGCGTAACCTACAGTTCATTAAAATAAGCCCTTAAAATGAAACCTTTCAAATATACCTAAATTTTGAAAGAAGAAAAAAACGTACAGACATACGATATACCTAGCGCACATGGTACTGCGAGACGGCATGGGCAGTGCCGTACATGCATGACTTATCAACCCTCACTGGGCGAGACTTGCTGTCAGCCCCTCACCTCATCACCGACACCAACAGCTTGTACTTGCCGTTTCTCATCCATGGAATGTAGTGCCTCCTCCGGTCCGTTCCTGTTTCTTGCCTGTAACATCTGGTGCTGGGGCTCCTGGATTCACGTCCTTGGGTTCGTTCATATCCTCGGGCTCATCCAAGTTCTCGGGGGGAGACACCTCCTTTTTTTATTCTTCTCTTTGTAGCGTTACCTTCCTCTGGCGGCTTAGGGTGAGTCCAGTGGGGTTTGGACGTGATCGACGCATACAAACCCTTCAGCTCGAAGATCATTTTTCCTCCCCCGTGCATTTCTTTCCGGATTTTTTTACTCACGGGAAGTAACTACCGCCAGAGCTCGGAACATCCCAGCAGGTAAAGCACTTGCGATATGTCCTCACGTGGAGTCCGTATTAGGGTGCTTTGCATTTACATCCAACTCACCACACACACACACAACACACACACACACACACACACACACACACACACATATAATATATATATAATATTATATATATATATATATATATATATATATATATATATATATATATAATATATACATACACATACACACACACACACACACACACCACACACACACACATACATATATAATATATATATATATATATATATATATATATATATATAATATATATATTATATATATATATATATATATATATTATTATTAATTAGTGCACTCAATATTACCTGAACAAGAAACGTATTCCTTCAGGACTAATAATTCATCCTGCAAGATGCCTAAAACCCTCATCATCAAAGTTCGTCTGGATTACTGATGCTTTCAGAAAAGAACAAGCAAAGCCTTTATATTGCGCAAGATTTTAATTTTATAAATCCAAACCTCCGATATAAATCAAAGGGAGCTCAATATAATTCAATTCATACCATGGAAATAAAAAGATGTGGAAAAACATGTAATTTGAACGTAGCACTTCGTATCTGACTGTAAAGTTCTTTTAAGTACAACTCGGAAAGTAAAAAGACTGTTTTATGAAGTGTATGTAGTTAAACCTTCGCTGTGCGAATTAAGGTAGTAACACCTTTGTACATTCTGTAATGCAGAACCAACTGTGCCCATTTGAAATAACACTGCGGTTTATTTAACATTACTGTATTTATGCAAGAAATTGAAGTGCTCAGATAATGTTCATAATTGCACCAATGCGTTTTACGTGTTATTGTAGTTCTGCCTCTTTATTCATGTTTCAAGTTTAATTGAATACTTCAACTGGTAAGCTTTACCAATGTAGTATTGTCAAGCTTTTTCAAACATTCATCTCGCCATTGTCTTCTGTGAAGCTGACCTTTGAGCTATTTTCCTCATACAAGCCTTAATTAATAATTTACAAACAAGTTTTAACCGTATAGAAGAAAATAATACTCACCCTAAACACATACCATAGCTGTAGTGATGCCTTTAACTATTATGATGTTCTAGGTGACCTTGAAATGACCTTTGATTACCTGGGCAGCGTCTTTAGCCGGCCACCATCGACAGAGGGATCGGAAGGAACCCATGTTAAGGCGAGAAGAGAGAGAGAGAGAGAGAGAGAGAGAAGAGAGAGAGAGAGAGAGAGAGAGAGAGAGAGAGAGAGAGAGAGAGAGAGAGAGATTTGCAGGAGCAGGCATTTCTTTCTTTATATATTACTTTCATCTTTGTTATTATTTCTCAAAGAACAAAGTTCAGTTTTATATTATTTCATATTCATTATCTGTTCAAATATAACAGGCTGAGATGCTTAAGGATCCCAATTTAACGAGAGTATTTTTCATTATAATTATCGCTTGTAATTTTAGGCATGATTTTTTCATCATACATAGAACCTTACAATTATAGTATGATATAATAAAAACAAAAAAGAAAAAATATAAAGTACTCTAGATAAGAGAAACCAATAAATACTAAAAGTTTATTTACTGCAAATATAATATTTTCTAGCTCAAATATAATAACTGTCTCCTCACTTTTCACAAAAAAAAAAAAAAATCCCCTTGACCGCCACCCATATAAAATACAATAACTTCATAAAGGTGACCAAAATAGAACTAATAAAAATTATGAAAATAAAAACCCCGTGAGCGACACAGTGAGCCCAAGTGCCCAAGGTGTGCTGCCTTTCGCTGGTTTCCAGGGTATATAAAATCTCTACCCGCCACGGAAGCAGCAGCCCTCTCAACTTTGGCTCAATTTTCGGGAGACGAACACTACGTCGCAATCTGGTCCACACTACCTCCCTCTATCTCGAAGATACGCACCTATGCTGTTCCTTGTGCCTCCTGCGTTAAGCAAAACAGACGTCAGTTTCAATGAGCGTCTGTCTTAACACAATTACGTTGCATCCAGGGAACAGTAATAACGCCCTCTTCTGTCCAACAGACCATCACTTAAGCTGCTGCCTAATTTCATTAACGATAGTCTCCCTGCCTTCTTTATGCGGCCTTCGCATAGACCGCTTGATCCTTCGACCTGACCTGACCTGTCCTTACCTGCCCCATGTTCACGGTTCTGCATTTCTCTATCTTTTATACTCCCGTCTCTCCCCTCTCCCTCCAGACCAGGAGATAGACTCCAGGAGGATTTCGAAACTGGTGTGTAAATTTCAGTAGAACTAGTTTGCGAATTGTGCTTTCTTTTCTGCATCAACACCATATACAGCATATATATATATATATATATATATATATATTATGTATTATAATATAGTATATATATAGTATATATATATATATATACCTGTGTAAATAAACTGAAATAAATGTAACTTTTTTCCAGTAAAGAAAAGCTACAGTAAGAGATTATGTTTATTTAATATAAGACCCTCGAGAAATAAGTAGCGATTTAGCATCGAACCCCGCAGGAGAAAGTTAGCAAGGGAGGTTGGGCGAAATGGCCATCTCTTGACCAAATGCATTAAATAAAAGCGCTACAAATGAGGGATGAAAGACTGGAGAAAAGTCCCATTAAAGTGCTAGAATCTTACATCAGTTGATAAAATGATGAGATTAAAACTTTACATTATAATTCTCCGTAGAAATCTGGTCCCATGTCACACCAAAAAAATCAAATGATACTGGATTGGCCTGCTAACATCAATCTGATAGAAAATCTTTGGTTTCTCTGCCAGGAAAGGCAGACCCTAATTCAGGTTGGGTACAGAGACCCCAACATACTGCAAGACTACAAAGCTGGTGGAGTCCATGCCATACCGAATCCACAGGCCGGTAAAGAGTAAAGGAAGTCACGTAGTGTATTAAAATATGTGTAGAATAATTTTAGTGGGGGAAAAAAATATGCTCTTGAAGCTTGTTACAGTGAATTTACACAGGCATATGTATATACAAGGCAACATTCTTTTTAGGTGGAAAACGCCATTTTCATATAGGAAACGCCATTTTTTCCCTTAAACATTTGTATGTTAAAGAAATTGACATGTTCCTCGAACTTACAAGATTCACCGATGTTGTTTTAAGTCAAATGAGCGACTACAGTAATTTTTTACGTGCCCCGGCTACCTCTCCCCACCCTGTCGGCGGCCCTGTGTGTATATGTATGTATATGTGCATATATACATATATGTGTAAATTATATAGTAAAGGATATATATATAAGTATATATATAGGTGATACTAAATTATATATATTATATAATAGATAAGTATGAGTTACACACAGTACATCGAGCGACCACATGACACATCTTCACACACATACCACACACACACCACAACGAAACACACAAACACAAAACACCACATTACACACACACACATACACAACATACAACACACACACACACACCACACACACACAACACAACACACACGCACACACACAAACACACCACCAAATAACACACGACACGTCATACGCACACGACCACACACACACACACAGATAAAATGGACGAGGGAACACAACAAAGCACTACACGTAACGCGACACACAAGTCCGTGCAAGACACACACGACACGACACGATCACACTAGCGAACGCTACAAAGATGCCATTAGACACACAACACACAACAAATAATAAGTAGATAGTATAGGACGTAGACCACTAAACTGGATGTATAGCGTATATAATCGATTATATGAATAAAGGTCACCATACATAGCGATACGATACATATATGGAACATTTTTTGGCGTGAGTGCGACTTTTATGCTGACAAAGCACAAAAATATACAATATATAGTAGTATATATTGGTATATATATTAGAAATATAAATAGCCTATATGATATAATATATGTATCAGTATTATAGTTTAATAACATACATATGTATAAAATAAATGCAGTACATACATACATAACAATACATACATACATACATATAATAGTAATATATATATATTTATATATATATAATAGGGTGATATAGGTGAATGATAACAGACTATGTTACGTTAGTAAGAAGTATGATGAGTATATAGATAAATTATATGGATATATAGATATTATATGATATATAGTAACTTGGTATTATTTATTTGATTATATTTATACGTCTATATTTATATTTAACTATATACTATAGGTATATGATAGTAGGATAGGGATATATGATAATTATAAGTGTATAAATTATAT
This sequence comes from Penaeus vannamei, assembly GCF_003789085.1. Taxonomy (NCBI): domain Eukaryota; kingdom Metazoa; phylum Arthropoda; class Malacostraca; order Decapoda; family Penaeidae; genus Penaeus; species Penaeus vannamei. The sequence goes on from NW_020870061.1 coordinate 9,139, forward strand.
AATATTATAAGTATAGAAACGTAAGTGATAGGGTACCAGGTAGTATAGATTCATATATATATTGCTAGGTATAATAGGTATATTTATATATCAATGAAAGGTAGAGAGTATTAATATGGGTGATTAGTGGGGTATTGCTACAAACACGCACAATAGAGACGGTGAAGGTTTGTCAGCGACACGACATATAATGATGAGGATATATAGTATATGAGGTACTGATAGTTAATAATATTTATAGGCGGAGAGGGTATAGTATAATAGTCAGTAAGTTATGATATAAGTAGACGTGGAATAGGTGTTCGTAATGTAAGTGGATGAAATATATAAGGGTGAGTAGAAGGTATATAAAAGGAGATGGAGAGGAAGAAAGGAGGGAGAAGAGAGGGATAAAGAGGCGGAGACGAATAGGGGAATAGGCAGGGTAGATATATATAGGGATAGGGTAAATATAGTAAAGTAGAGGTTGCGAAGTTTTGTATAGGTTAAGGAACGATCGTTTATGTTATGGATGATGATGGATCAAAGCTAGGGTAGATGGTGTATGCTAGTATAATATCAGTGGTAGACAATACGAGCTGATTAAGTATTATAACATATAGGTATAGTATAATAAGGTAGTAGAGATCAGCGCACGCATACGAGTCAGGAGTCTATAGGTAACTATATTAGTAGATGATCGTATGTGGCAGGATGGGAGTATATGATATATATATATATAGAAATACTATATATTATAAGATATATAATAATATACAGAATTTATTTATTTATTTTATTTATTTAAATACAATTATATATATAAATAAAATGCATATATATATATATATATATATTATATATATATATATTATATATACTGATATATATATAATATATTGTGAATATATATTATTGTATAATGCAGTACATAGCCATTTATACTGTGTGAGATAGTGTCTTTTTTTGTAATCTTTTTCCCAGGTCACATCATTAAATAATCGTGAAAAGACGTGGCGCGTGTTTTGAACGCAATGTGAATGAAACAGAAGAGTCGCCTGAGAACCGAAAGAAAACAAGGCATGAAACAGAGATGGCATTCGAACCTGCCGCAATTTTTGCTCGTGGGAGTCACTGCATGCCAACTTATTGCATGTTGTCATGTTTCCTAGAGGGTGGTCTCTGTGCTCCGTCTTAACCATGGGTATTTTTATTTATTTATTTTTTTTGTGGGGAGGGCGGGGGGCATGTTTTGCAGATTACGTTCTGAATTGTAAAAATTCTTCCTTATGGAGCTATATTGTTTTTTTTTTTTTTTTTTCTCTCTTCGTTTTCCTCTTCTTTCTCTTTCTATCTTAGTTATATTTCCTATTGTTGTTTTT